>PVJC01005556.1:0-58601 GCA_004026665.1 Murina feae
CACCTGCCTCCATCATACCTGCCTCCATCACACCTGCCTCCATCACACCTGCCTCCATCACACCTGCCTCTCACCCTCCACTTTGCTGCAGAACATTAACTCAGCCTCACTCAATGGCTGGAGTACAGGCAAGGGCTGGCAGAGTGGTGTTTACTCACAACTAGTGAGGCCATGATCACTTTCTGTTTTAAATGCAGTGAAACTCACAAAACAGCAAATGTAAAAAGTGATCCACTTTGGCTGAGCAGCAGGCTGTAGGCAAAGAGTAGGGCCTGGCAGAGCTGAGACCAGGAACCGAAGTCTGGCCTCAATGAGCTCCTTGCTGAACCCTGAGCCCTGTCCCTGCTCCCTAGAGTGAAGGGCTCAGAAATGCCTCGCTTGGGAATTCACGGTGACTTGGTTGTTGGGATATGAACACCACGATCTGGGCTCTGGGGTCAGCCTTGCCTTCGAAAGCAGAAACTCCCACCAACTCCAGCCTGGGAGCCTTTTCTACCGGACACAGCGTCCCACAGACCAGCCCAGCCCCCTCCACGGCATCACACGCACCTCCCTGAGAACAGTCCCCAAGCCCTGGTCAGGCGCCCACCACCTGCTGTCAGAGGAACAGGGAGAGCGGAGGCGCCACGGGATGCAGCCTGGCTGGCCACGCAGCTTGGGGAGCTGCACCTGTCACAGCAGCACAGGCAGCGCGTGGCTCCCTCCTGGGTTCCAGCTCGGGCACAGGAGACTCAGACCCCTGCACCCCCCTGAAGGTTCCAGTTGGCTCGATGGGCCTCAGCCAGCGGGCGCTGTTGGCCTCTGGTCGGGTGAGCACAGGGTCTCTGCGTGGCCCCTGCAGACACTCCGCAGTGAGGCCAGGGGGCCTCCGCCATCCATGCACGGGTCGTAGGCTGGTGCATCGGAAGCCAGAGCCCCCGGGGCCAGCCCAGGACAGTTGTTGTCTCGGTGTGTGTCGGGCAAGTTGCTGAAACTCTCAGCTGCAGCCTCCTCGCCTGCAAGATGTGGCTTTATCATTAAGTTTCGCCAGGAACTCACAGTTCAAAACCAACAAACATCAGCTACAGCGTTTTGGTCCCAATATTAAGCTCATCTAAGGGCCAACACGCCGTAGAGGCAAAGCAGGGGAGCTTTTGAGCCGCAAGGCAAGGCTTAGGTTCTTCTCCACTCTGACCTTCTGTGTCCTCCTCGAGAACAGGCTCTGGTGACCCGCGTGGTGCTGAGTTGGGCCACCCTGGGGCACTGAGTGGTGTGGCCTGGAGCAGTCCCTCAGCCCCACTCAGCCTGCTTCCCTCACTGCTCAGTGGAACTAGTATTATCTATTTCTGCATAGAATTGCAATTTTAAAGTGGAATAATAAATGCATATAAAAAATCTTTGAAAGGAGGCTAGCTTGTAAGAGGCACTTAATAAAAAGGATGAAATGGAAACTAAATTTTTATCATAAAATTAATAAATTCATACAAATAAAAGCACAATGGAAACTAAATTTTTAGTATAAAATAGAAACGAAATTTTCTAAATGGAAACTATTATAATCAATATACAGGCCGATGCATGAATTTCATGTAAGAGGCTCGGCCCTTGCAGCTGCAGCACCCGGCTGAGTCCGGAAGGTCATCGGGATGCTCGTTCCGCTGTTCAGCTGTTGGATCTAATGAGCATATCACGCTTTTATTATTATAGGTCTTCCCCTCCCCCATATTGCCTAAGGATATGAATACAGTTTAATGCCTAAAAGTATTGCCTTAGAAAAGTAAGTAATTAAGCTGTGATAAGAATACAGTAACTCAAATAAATATTTGGAGAGTCAAGAGCTTAGGCTAGGAGTCAGGCTGCTTGGGCTCAGTCCCAGCTGTGTGACCTCAGACAAGTCACCTAACCTCTCTGTGCGTCCGTTTTGTTATCTCTAAGGGGAATGACAGTTGTCACCATCTCATCTGGTCGTTGTGAGAATTAAATAACCTCAACAAGTTGACACAGAGGAGTCCTAGAAAGTGTCTAAGTCATGGTGAGGGTGCAGCAGATGCTGGCTGTGGGCCAATGGCCGCACTACTAGTTTGATGAATCAGACATCCCACGTCAGGGTAGTGCTTCCCCTAAATGACTCAGAATCTAAGAAGAAAATAGATCCCAGGTAACCAAATGGTGCATTGTGGCATTTTGACAGAGCTACCCTTTTCTCAAGACACTTTACTGTTACCTGCCAGCAATCTTTCAACACACACATGCAATCATTATTCATGTGACTGCTGCCCCTGGATTGCGCAGTGCAGACTTAAAGCCAGATACGGGACCCTGGTAACGGGACATAAGAATGTGCGTGTGCATCATGTGCACCGGCACACGTTTTATCAGTAATACAATAAAGGGCCAAGCGAAGCAGACAGGCTGAGAGAGAGCCAAGGAAGACTGTAGAGAAAGGGACATTTCCAGTGGGCCTGGAGCAATGAGTAGAAACTTGCCAGGTGGACTTGGAGGCTAGCAGGGGAGATGAAGGGGAATCCAACTGAGGCAAACAAAATAAGCAACATTCAGAAGCATAAGTGTGGGACCCGAGAGAGGAGTCTGATTGTGAACAGAGGGGGGTGACAGGTGGGACCTGGCGGGGGGTGGAGGGAAGCAGGGGAGTCCTGAGAAATGTGCAATCAAGTCATCATCTCTCAAGATGGGGGTGCCTCTCACAACCACATCACCTGGTGTGTGTGTCGAAACGCAGGCTCCTGGGCCTCACCCCAGAACTCCTGAAGCAAGCTGTCTGGAGATAAAACCTGAGGACCCAGGTTTTCAGTGAAGCGCCTCGGACAATTTTTATGTTTTGTCAACTCTGAGAACCACTGTGGCAGGCAGCAGGGGGCCGCCCCAAGTCCTGAAGTGGAGAAAGACCCTGGAACAAGTGGTGTCACCCAGTGAGTGGAGAAGAAATTTCACACGACAGCAGGTGACCCAGCAAGCTCAGCGAGTCCTTCTTGGCATCATGAGCACAATGCATGGGCCTCAGGAGCCTGAGGTTGGAAGGAGTTGGCCAGCTGTGGAGGCAGGACAGCGAAAGGATCAGCACCTGCTCTCCACAGGCAGAAGGGCCATGGCAACGCCTGTGTGCTCACCCCACCACGGCATAGCCACAGCAGCTAAAAAGAACAGCGTATAGCAAAGAGCTCCAGGAAACAGTGTTGATTGAAAAAAGCAAGTGACCAAACTAAGCAGAGTATTAGCTACCTTTTTGTAAAGCAAACTCACATGCCCCGTAATCCCACACGTGCACATACATATATGTAAATGCTCAAAAATGTTCTAGAGCAGTGATTCTCAACCTTCTGGCCCTTTAAATGCAGTTCCTCATGTTATGACCCAACCATAAAATTATTTTTGTTGCTCCTTCATCACTGTAATGTTGCTACTGTTATGAATCGTAATGTAAATATCTGATATGCAGGATGGTCTTAGGCGACCCCTGTGAAAGGGTCGTTCCACCACCAAAGGGGTCGCGACCCACAGGTTGAGAACCGCTATTCTAGAGAGACCTTCCATGCACCGATAACCGCAGGGACTTCTGGGAACTGGTTTTGCTTGGGAAGAGCTGTCAAGGGAAACACAGGCTCATAATATCATCCCATTTCTATAAAGAGAATGTATCCCTGAATCACTGTGTGATTAAAATTTACTTTTGAAAAGAGATCAGATTAAAATGGAGCTGGCCAGGTTGTGAGCTTGATCCCCAGGAGAGGGCATGAAATGGGCAGCCGATCAATGATTCTCTCCCATTATTGATGTTTCTATCTCTCTCTCCCTCTCGCATCCTCTCTGAAATGAATAAAATATTTAAAAATAAATACATAAAACGGAACTGGCTCTGAAGACAACCTTGTCTGTCTTCCCAGTTTTGCTTCCAAGGTGACGTTGACTAAGCACCGCCCCCAAGCGTCTCCACTCAACCAATCAGAGACGGAGACCAGGCAGGACAAAGCTGAGGTCTTCTTCCGAATAAACCGAGGCAGCTCCGCTGCTAACCGGAATGAACACATGACACAGAGGACCCTACGCTCCCCTCTGCTTCCAGCAGGGCTCACTTTGCAAGTGCTACGGTTCGGAGTCTCCAGGCAACCTGGAGGAAGGCTTTCATTGCAGCAAAAGCTTTATGGCTTTGAGAAAAGGAGTGCGTGACCACTCCACCGAGGTCATAAAGAACAGAAAACCTGGTGTGCTTTCTTTCCTCACATGTTTTAAGTTCTACCTCCAGCGTCATGGAATGGGAGGGTATTCTGCTAGGAATTGTTCATGGAGAAGGAAGTTTTCCGTTGGGATTTTCACCAAGGGATATAGCTGTAAAAAATAGCGAGATAACACCTAATTTTCTGTGCACAACCATCATTAACTCATGCAAGGCCTTTTACAAATGCCGGAGTCGACCCAAGAAAACCTGTTGAAGTCACACACGAGAAACTGCCCAGCAGCCAAACCTTGTTGTTAAATTGAATTAAGTGTTTTATGTGTCACTTTTTGAAAAATAAACTGCACAACACGTTTACCAGACCAGAAACTGCAGAAATACTTAAGCTGTTGCCCTTCCGCAATCGAGACTAGTATACGTCTTGATTCCATAGAGGCAGGCTTTCCGCTGGGGGATTATAGAATGGCATATTTAAGGAAACTGTGGGTTGTTATAAAGTGGGTCAGCTAATGCCGTCTGGCCTGATTTGCTATGGACGCCCAGAGCAGAATGTCCGAAAAGCTCTGAGAGGTGACTCCGTGCTTTGCAAATTCTCTCCTCTGTGCTAACTCAGCATGTCACTCATTGCTCTTAGCATTGCCAGCAATGATGTTTCTTTGTCTTTCTCTGCACATCACTTACAACAGAACAGAATGAAATAAACCTTTAAACAAGAAGGCATTCTGTGTTTTCAATTTTAAGTGCTCTTGGTGCACCATTAGTGTGGGTTTTATAAATAAACTAGGGGCCCAGTGCACGAATCTGTGCACCTTGAAAGGAACTGTGGGTTTCGAGGCTGTGGTGGGTGCAGAGGCAGGTCTTGGCCCATCCTCCCCACCCCTGCCTGCCCCCTCCCACCATGCCCCCAGTCCCCTGTCTGCTGGCAGCCCTGCTCCCATGTGCTGACAGCACCAGCCCCACTACCACCTGCTGACAGTGCAGAGCAATTGGGGCCAGTGCCAACAGTGGGTGTGAGGTGGGCTAGTGCCATCAGTGGATGTGAGTGGTGACTGCTGCCCTGATTGCCCCTCAGGAGCAGGGGGAGGTAGAGAAGCCCTGAGGGGCAATCGGGGCTGGCACTGGGCACTGGCAGCGGGTGTGAGTGGTCACTCTGGCACCAGCAGCAGGTGCAAGTGGGGCTGGCACTGGCAGCAGGTGAGGGCACCTGGCACATGGGAGCAAAGAATTTTCAGTAAGCACTAGAGGCTCACCCCTATAACAGCAACTGGTGCCCTGCTTTGGTCTGGCACCCCCACTCACCTGTTCCACCATCCTGCCTGCTGTCAATGCCTGCCATGTTCTGCATGTGCCTGGTGGTCAGCACATGTCATAGCAACTGGTTGTTCCGCTGTTTGGTCTATTTGAATAGTAGGGTTTTATATAGATACCAAGCTCCACAATTTCCATGAAATAGAATATAATACATGCAAACACATTTTGCCAGAAGGTATGCTAGTGATCACAAAAGGCAACAATGGAAATAGAAATATTCATGATTCGGGTTCAGGTGCTCTCCAGGTGTTCAAAACATCTGGAGAAGGTTAGGGAGATCTCTTGACTTATCCACACCAAATCACAAGATGCTAATATGATCCCTTATAGGCTGTGACTATTCAATAAATTATATATAAAGATATTCACCCAGAAAATACTTACCTGGTGTTTTCTGTGTCCAAGACACATAGGGAATACAAAAAAAAGAAAAAAGAAAGAAAAGAAAAGAAAAGAAAAGAAAAGAAAAGAAAAGAAAAGAAAAGAAAAGAAAAGAAAAGAAAAGAATGAATCCAGCCCTGACTGGTTTGGCTCAGTGGATAGAGCGTCGGCCTGCAGACTGAAGGGTCCCAGGTTCGGTTCCAGTCAAGGGCATGTACCTAGGTTGTGGGCACATCCCCAGTAGGGGGTGTGTAGGAGGCAGCTGATCGATGTTTTTCTCTCATCGATGTTTCTAACTCTCTATCCCTCTCCCTTCCTCTCTGGAAAAGAAAAGAAAAGAAAAGAAAAGAAAAGGAAAGAAAAGAAAAGAAAAGAAAAGAAAAGAAAAGAAAAGAAAAGAAAAGAAAAGAAAAGAAAAGAAAAGAAAAGAATGAATCCAGAATCCATTACTATCTACGCATGGTAAGTCAACTAGGTAATTACCACAGATGTTTTCAATCCAACATCTTTGGCTGTGATGGTCACTCCTTATAGTCCTGCCTCAATCTTCTTCAGGGAGTTTTCTAGCACATAGGTTGCCTTGCTTTCTACCATGTAGCCCACCTGACCACAGCCTGATGAAGCAGGTCTGAGAGCCAGTGGCCTATGAAGTGGCCTGGTGAAGAGCTCCTCCCTAAAAAGGCATGTCTACAGCATGAGGTCTGATCATCCAGTTAGCTATTCTACATTAGAAACATTTTTTTAATTTTTATTGATTAATTTTTAGAGAGGGGGAAGGGAGAGAGAGGAGAGAGAGAGAGATTTGTTGTTCCACTATTTTAGCCATTCATTGGTTGATTCCTGTATGTGCTCTGACCCAGATCAAACAATAAAACCTTGCATATTGGGATGGTGCTCTAACCAGTTGGAATACCCGGCCAGGCCCTATACAAAGGGGTGACGTCGCGTTCGAGGAGGGAGAGAAGGGTGTAAAATGTCTGACTGGTACAGAAGAATTTGCTCATGCACCTTTTTCTTAAATGTGTCACAATTCTGTGGGATTATACTCCATTGGATTAATTGAAATGGCGATAGAAGTTTTATTTTTGTGTCAATATTTATAAAACACCAGCTACTCAATCCTTGACAACTATTCAAAATTATGATGAAAAATACTAAACTTCTATTTTTAAGTGCTCAAAACTCAGTGAGGAGATATGCAAGCACAGGCCTGAAGACTGGCACTCCAACCGAAACACTGTAACTGCGAGGCCTAAAGGGCTTTGCTGCACGGCAGGAAGCAGACCGTGACAGCACCCATCGACCATCACTATCAGCAAAAAACAAAGTGACCTTTATTCTGGGCAAGAAGGTCATACTTGGCAGCGGACCTCACAATACGTGACCGACTCCATCACCGAAGGACTCCAGGAGTCCATCGCTGGCACTGGAATGACTGTCCCCATGAATGCTTGTCTTCACTACGGCCCCCAGACTTCGTTACTACCCTGTCACCTTGGGTTTATCCCATGTGCGGCCACCAGGATAATTATTTCTTTACCATTGCCTCAAAAATCAACTCATATTTTAAAAGTCCCCCATTTGGGCCAGTCACACCCATTCTGCACACCCACCAGTGAGACCCCAAGAGGCACCATCTGAGAGAACCTGCTGGTGGGCTGAGCCTCTGGCCTTCCAAACACGGGTACACACAACCACCTTATCACTCAGGGACTCGGGCTAATGCCTCACCAGGAAGAATTCAGATCTGCCTCCGGCGCAGAGAGTGTGTTTGTTTAAAGGAAGGCCCAACAGTGGTCCAAGCGGTCACTCTGTTCTCTCTCAACAGAGAGAAACGGATCTTGTTTGCCAGCTTCACCTGTGCCAACACTCTGTTAGAAAACAGCCAGACACGATCACCAAAGTCAGCCAATGACGCCAGAATAAAGAGCGGGAAAAGCTCCCAAATGTTCCTTTAGCATCATTTGAGTTCCCGTCACCCCTGATCTGAATGCCAGCTCTCACCAGCTCTGTGGCCTTGCAGCAGGTCACTAACCTTCCAAGCCTCCATTTCCACCTCTGTGAAATGGGAATGATGAGACCTGACTTTCAGAGACATGACCAACACAAGCCAGGTATCTAATAAAACACCTGGCATTCAGCGAGTGCTGAATATGAGTTAAACAGCTCTGTGCCTCACAGAAAACAGGTTGCTCGGGACTGGCCAGCAAGTAGCTAGCCCTCTAATACCAGCAGATCATCAATGAACCTCAAAGAGAGGACAGCGATCCTACCCAATTTCTTCAGCAACATCTGAGCTTTTCCTCAACCGCTGTAAAAAGTAAAGTAATTTACACGTGGCCAGAAGTTGGGCAGTGCTTTCAGGATTCAACATGCGGCATTTGGGTTTCGCTGCGGCTGTGCGCGCACACATGTGTGCGTGTGTGTTAGGCTGTTGTGGTAATGGAGGAGTTCCCTGCCTGAAAGTAATTCATCCCTTCTCAGATTTGCACAGGTGGCTTTGACACGACCTTCCTCTTCCCATTTGCTTCGAGAATGACCTGGACTTCCTGGCTCTGCTTTGCTGTCCCTGTGTCACTGTGAGTGCTGGCTGAGATGGCAGTGAGGCCCGTGGACCAAATGAGCATCAACCAAGGACAAGCGCTAGGCTCCCTAACTAGGTGGCAGCCTTCCCTGCCCAGCGTCCCACGAGGACCCAGATTTCCCGTGCATCAGCCGCCGTTGGCTCAACACCTCTGTCAGCTCCCAACCTCTGGGATCCCCGTCGGCAACCCCTGGGTCTCATTCTACCTTGGAGCCTCCTGCTCAGCTGCGATGACATCCCCACACCTCACCCGGGTGTGTCAGCGCGTGAGACAGGGTGTATGTGGAAATACTTGCATCATTAAAGTATCTGTGCTGGGGAGCGGGGGTGATCTGTTAACTGCTCCCCAGGATCCACCCTTCTGGCCCCACACCCCACTCTCCCCGAACCTCACCCCCCCGGAGACTGTTCGTGACGTGCCCCGCTGTCCCTGGTGTTCTGGAAACAATCAGGCCCCGCAACAGCCCCCGCGTCTCCCGTGTTAGTGTCCCTCTGAGGCCAGCAGAGACGTGACTACAGGCCGAAGTCACACTTTCCCACAGGGGCCAAAGCTGCCTATTGCACAGGAAGCTTTGTATCTTTACCCAGAACTGATTCAAAATGCGCCCCCCAAAATTTTTTAAAAGTATGATCAGAAAAGGAGACGTAAAAACGCAGCATGTCCTATGCTTGGTGACTTAGTGCTTCTTGGGAAAGAGACGCAGTGGGTGGGAAACCATGCCTGGGCCTCAGCAGACGGCGCACGAAAAGAATTCGTTTTTGTTATCAGCGACGTTGGGAACAGTGGCAGGTCCGTCGAGCAGCGGGGGCTTGAGTTTGGGAATCAAGCAGGTTTGGGGGTCATTTTCTGGTCCTTATTGTGGGTTGGTAACCTGGCCACGTAACTGCATGGTGTGGGGCAAATAACCTAATAGCTTAAACCTCAATTTCTCTCTCTGCAAACGGAGCTAAGTCTATGTCTTCAGAGGCTGCAGTGCGTTTAAACGACAGCTCAGTATTGCGCGTCTAGCAGGCTGGGGCCGCGCAGTGCCTGTGGTGAGTGGATGGTTGTATACGAAATGGTCCCCCCTCGGTGAGTGCCCCCCCTACTGAGGAGTAACGTGCAAACGTCCAAGTTATAATATAACAGAACTGGGGTTGGACGGGTGGACGGCAGCATGGAGCAAGGCCCATTCAGGAGGAGACAGGACACAGATGCTGGCGTCCATCTTGTGTCCCTTGGGGGAGGCCCTTGTGTGGCCCTGACCCTGCATTTCTTGTGCGAATAGTCCACGTGCAGTTGGCCATTCTCTGTGACCCGTGGGGCCCACTGAAACCATCATATGTGTCCTTTCCAAGGCTGGAAGGCTGTCCTGCACTAGACTCTCCTCGACCTGGGCCACTCCCTTTATCTTCTCCAGGTCCATCCGCATCTCACTGTCGCTCAGCTGGACAGAGTCTTCCATTAGCATCCTCCCCTGCGGAGGGAAACGTCAGAATCAATTTCTTGGAGAAGAAACAAAAATGGCCTTTTCTCCCTAAAATGGTCTTGATAGCACCGTTGCTGGAAGGCTGGTCTGAGGGTCGTTTCCGTGTGGACCACGGAGAGGCCGCGGAGGAGGCGCCACTGGGCCCGGAGGACGGGCTGGCTCCAGGTGGAGGTTTTTCCTCATTTCTAACAGCCACGATTTTTTGGCAGAGTGCTGGTTGTATCTCACAGTAAAGGGTTGGCAAGGAGGTTTCCACAGGAAACAGCAAGCTGGACGCACCTGCAGACAGCCCGGCGATGGACGTCCCAGTGCCAACGCGCCTTGCAGAGGCCGCCCTCCTGAGCTGTCTGGGGCGTCAGTCTGTGAAGCCTGGAGGACATCGCAAAGGTGGTGTGCACCAACTCGGATCACCACTGGCCCCCAGGAGGTCACAGAAGGAGACAGGGTCCCGAAGGGAATTAGAAACAGCCCTGGCCCTCACCAAGTCCTGCTGAACAGAAGTCACAGGCTGCCAGGCTGCAGGGGCCCCACCGCACCCCAGACAGTTGGTCCAGACGTATAGACGGGGCAGCTCAGAACCCAGATCCAGCGCAGCCCCCGCCTGGCAGCCAGTGGTCACATGGGGCAGGGCGGTCAGGGCTCGCCTCTAGGGAACCCGGAAGGCGGGTCTCATTCGGAGGCGTGATGGCAGTGATGGCTCCGGATGTACATTTAGGAAGGACACTGAGGCAGCAGTTTGGATGGAAGGGGCCAGAACAGCTGAATGTTGATGTGCTTTATGTGGGGCTGAGCAAGAGTCCATTATCCCCACCAAAGTGGAGGTGCTGTGGAGCCTCCCCAACACATGCAAGCTGCCCCCACACCACATGCACACACGTGCACACACATGCACACACTTGCACACACATGTGCAGCACACTGCACAATAGGGAGGCTTCTCGAATTTGGGATTCTCTGAGGTCACTGCTCTAACGTCCCAAGCAGATACCGGATGCACCGAGGGGAAAGGCTCAAGCTGCCAAGTGAGCCAAGCTGTCCTGTCTGTGCAGCAGGAGGAGGCAGGGGACCGGGACCCTGTGCCAGGCCACTGCCCTGCAGCCCCCAGAGGACAGTTTCCTTGGTTCGCAGGCTGGGAGGGAGACGCCTGGAGGCTGAGGCCGGACACTGGGGCAGAGCCCGGGGTCAGCTGTGTTTCCTGTCTCAGTACAGATGTCTGGAGGGGGAGGCCAGCTGCCCGGGGAGATCTGTGTGGCCAGCGGTAGCCCTGGGAGGCTGAGTCAGGGGACAGGGCCTGTGATGGGAGGTAGGGGAAGGGAGGGCTTGCCCAGATGAATCCCTGAATGTTCTGGGGAAGGAGACAGGTCTCCCCTCTTGCTTTCTTGTCCTTCCTCTCTCTTCCCTCACAAGCCAGAAGCAGGAAGAGCTGTCCAGAGGATCATAAAGGGAAAGCAGCATTTAAATGACTACAGGTCACGTCCTGTGTGACCAAACAACAAGAGAGCAGAGCCCACTCCCACAGAGACCTCAAGCCATGCTCTCTGCCCAAGGCATCTCAGTCAGTGCTGCCTTCATGGCCTGGGGGGCGGCGGGAACCCACAGGTCCCCCGGCCTTGAAACCAATCACTCATGTCCCTCCTACTGCAGATGCTTCTGAGGCTCTCCGAGAGCCGAGGGGTGCAGTGACCCAGAGGCGGTGTCTGGGGGTTCATCTCCACCCACACCCTGCACGTGTGGCCCGGAACATAAAGAAGAGCCCTGGTGACAGTGGAACAGCCAGGGAGTGAGCAGGGAAGCACAATCCTCCTTTCCAGTAATTTAGGGCTGACGGGCGAGTAACCTAAGAAATAGTCCCGCCTTTTAATTGTCAGATGAGACATAACTGTCTTCAGAGTGTAAGCCTGAAGCCGGTACTCCTTCAGTCCACTCTCCACCCAGTGGCCACCACCTGCTCCCCATGGTCCCCGCAGGACAGCAGAGCACACGGTGTCACACTCAGGGGCAGCACCCGCCAGCCCCGGAAACCTCAAGGAGGTGAGCGACCTCCAAAGATACGAGGCCCAGCCATCCTAGAGGGTCAGACGCTGACTATGCCAGCCATGGGCGGTACTGGGCAGGGAGGCAGCAGCCTGGTCAGCCAGCCCAGGAGCATGGCAATGCCCGACAGGCATGTCCAGGGACAGGGTGACTGTGCTGAGCAGGGCTCCTGTGGCCCATGGCTGTGGAGCCTTGTGAGGACAGGTGCAGCAGCAGACTACAGCCCAAGGTAGTGCTTTTAGCTCCCCGACCCTCTGAAGAGGGGTATCCCCCATGGGCCCACAGAGGGACAGTGCACCAGCCGGGAGCACCCCTCGTCCCCTCAGCAGCTGGGTCTTGTGAACCGACTCGGTTCATTCGTCTACATGTCGTCTTAGTCTCCTGGAGAGGCGGGCCTGTGGGACTCCAGTGCCTGTGGGGGTCAGTCCCCATTTACTGCGGGGACAAGGAAATGCAGGGAGGACTCTGCCCCTCAGGCCTGAGGTTAGACGTGGAGCCTGGGAAACCCATCTTTGCTCAAACACGCAACTTACATGCTTCTAACACAGACTAGCACATAGAGCCAGCTCTGTGACAGGGAACGCATCTCAGCTTCAGAGAATGATATGAAGCAAATGCCTGCTCCACTGCGGGCTGATGCTGGCGACAGGAGGGGGGTGAGGAGGGCTGGTGGGAGACGTGGGCTTGGGGTGGCTTTGTAGCTGACACGGGTGGAGGGTGGTCCTTGGTCCCCTGGAGAGGGAGGGAAATGTGTGGGACCTCGAAGGAAGTGGGGACACTGAGAGCAGCAGCGCGGATGTAAGCCCAGGTGTGATGCGGGAGACCTCCGGGCTGGCAGTATCTTCAGTGCCTTGAAGGCCGGCTCCTGCAGGGGCGCGAGGCCTGAGCAGCCCGAGTGAGGACAGCGCAGAGGCTGGGTCACAGGAGAGGGACTAGACGCGAGAGAACCACTAATGTGGCAGCACAGGAGCCTGGTCAGGAGAGCTATCGAGCCTCATTTTAGTGCTTGGTCCCTCCCTTCCGTTCTCGATTTTTCTCCCACATTATAGGATGTCAGCTCCTCTCACTGTATGTACTGGCTTCTGCTGTGCGCATGTTACCTCATTTAACTCCCCCAGCAAGTGGGACGGTCATACTCCTGTCCCCAGGTTTTTAGGTGAAGAACAAAGAGCCTGCTTGTAAGTGAAGTAACTCGCCCAAGGTCAAGCAGCCGACCAGCCGATGGTGGGCCAGAGGCCTGGCCCTGAATTCCAGCTCAGGTCTTCCCGGGGTGTGTGTGTGTGTGTGTGTGTGTGTGTGTGTGGACAGTTGCCCTGCTATTGAAGGAAATTAGAAAATATGATTTCTTAGCAGAGGCTTTAAAACTCATGCTCTGTATTTGGCGCCTCTATTAGGTTTCATTATGCTTTTACACCAACATCACATTTAGTCCAGGAAGTTTGCTCTCCGCCCTGGCCGTGTGGCTCAGGTGGTTGGAGCGCTGCCCTGTACACCAAAAAGGGTTCAGGCTCCACTCCCGATCGGGGAGTGTTCGGGAGGCAACCCACCGATGTTTCTCTCTCTTTCTCTCTCTCTCTCTCTCTCTCTCTCTCTCTCTCTCTCTCTCTCTCTCTCTCTCTCTCTCTCTCTCTCTCTCTCTCTCATCAATAAACAGGACCTAGCAAACTTGGCTGAGTGGCTGAAGCATCAGACCACAGACTGAAGGGTATCAGGTTTGAATCCAATCAAAGGCATGTACTTGGTCTCAGGCTTGAACCCTGGCCCCTGTCGAAGAACACTCGGGAGGCAACCAATCGATGTGTCAGTGTGTCTCTCTCACATCAATGTTTTTCTCTCTGTGTCTCACACTCCCTTCCACTCTCTTTAAAAATCAATAGAAAAAGAAATCCTCAGGTGAGGATTAACAAAAGAAAAAAGGGGGGGGGGGATAATATCACTAAACACGTCCTTGGTTGAGGATAAAAAAGTTTGCTCTCAACCAGCAAGCATTAGGCAAGCAAAACTCTCAAATATGTTTCACTCTCAATCCTATGAAACAGGGTCAGCATGCAGTCAACCAATTGGATTAGTGGCTTGAGCCAGATACAAGGCTATGATTTCTCACAGGAATGAAGTCCAGGTAAGCAGCCGACAGGGTGATGGTGGTACCACAGATTCAGGCACACACTCCTCTCTTGCAGCTCCACCATTCTTAGCATGGGAGCTGCCATCCTCAAGGTCATCTCAAGGTCTCCTCAAGATCCAGTGCGGTGCTAAAGCTCTGGCCCCAAGTCCATGGTCCAGGCAGGCACCTGGAAGGGAGGACGGGCAGGAAAAATGCCCCATCGCCAGGCGCACTTCCCAGAAGTCCCTCCAACCAGTGTCACCTGGAACTCACCTTCCATTCCTGCCACCAGGGACTGGGAGGGAGCATATTCAAGGCAGCAATTTTCTCGGCTGAAAGCCTGTCACTCAGAAAGAAATCCAGAAGAGACGCTGAGCAGGCAGCCAACAGGCTGTGCGCTCACATCACCTGCAGCAGCCAGCAGGCCGGCAACTAACTACAATTCAGACGGGTTCTCGGGTTCCGTTCGCCTGTGAATGGCGGCAACTGGAGCCTCCTGCCTCTCTTTTCTGCAGGCCAAAGACAGGAGGGATGTGAAAACAGACTTGACGGTCTTCTGGAGCTCAGTACTTACTTCTTACGTGGTCTTTTGGTATTTTCATATAAGAGGCTTCTCCCGTCAAGGAAGCTGGTGTTTCTGAGACCTGTCCCGTTGTCCTCTCATTACAGCCCTAGCCCAAGTGCAGAGACTGAGGAGGCTGGCACAGCTGGGGGAGGGGGGGGGAGCAGGTTAGGGTGAGAAGCTCCGCTGGAGGGCTGGAGGGGCAGTGCCCTGTCTAGGGCGCAGAGCAGTGAAAAGACTCTATTGCAGAGTCACCAGCCTGCGGCTCTGGCCCCTCAGTGCTGAGGCAGACCCCGCGGCCCTGTGGCTTTCTTCCTCGCTGGCCCATGTGCCTTAGGACGGAGGCAGCCTTGGGGTCTCAGGGGGAAGGTCAGCGTTCAGCCACCACCCGAGCGATTCTGATTGGGAGAACCCACGAGGAAGGACCAACACATGATTCCCCCGACTTTGCCAATTTCAAGTCAATACACGACACCATCTCCGCACCGCGCTCCCTCACTCTCGGATCGTGCCAGGAATAAACACGAGAGACGCCCCTTTCTGATACTTTCCAAACAACACAAGACCATTTCCAGCTGCCGCTAGCTGCGGTGCGCCGCGGCCAGACTGCAGAGTTCCGTTCACCTCCGAGTGAGACGGGGCCTATTTTTAGAGACTGGACCAGGGCATTCAGGATCTTGTGTCCTGGGAACCAACAGCATCACCGTCCCTTCTGTCCCAGGGAGCACAGCTGTCGGGCGGGATGCAAACATCCTCTGGCCTCTTGTGAATCCAAACACAGCATCAGGCGGGTGTGCGAGAGCCAGGAAACGGCGCTGCCAACACAGTGCACGGCGCTCATCTGGTCTCCTTATCTGATCTTCAGGAGTGAGACCTGAAGACACACACACTGGGGCCTCTCTCAGAAAGTGGCCCTGCGGCTCCGTCTGCGCTTCTCTGAGAAACACAGAAGTCCTGGTGGAACGCTATGGCAACCTGATTTTTTAAATATGTTTTTTATTGACTTTAGAGAGGGAGAGGGATAGAGATATAGACACATGAACGGGAGAGAAAGATCCATCAGCTGCCTCTTTCACGCTCCTCCTGGGGATCGAGCCCACAACCCTGGGCTTTGAACAGTGACCTCTGTTCGTGGGTCAATGCTCAACCACTGAGCCACACCAGCTGGGCTCAACCTTAGTTTTTGGCCTCTAAATTTTCTGATGTTTTGACATCTTGGGTGGCCTGGCAGGTCAGGGAGAGACTGCCCCTCTAAGGGCTAGCTAACTGCTAAGATAATAACTTATTTGCAATACACCTGGCATATGCAAGCCAGCCAATCTTGAGTGCACACCCCTCCCCCACCTCTCTTATCTGACTTCCACACACAAAGCCAGGAATCTTCCCTGCCCTAAACCAGCCCAGGGCCAGGTGCCAGACCCCAGGGACAGCACCATGCCAGCCCCAAGCTGTTCCCCGCAGGGAACACAGTTGGGGCTCTTGCCTCTTTTTCCCTCCCTCCTTTCTGTCCCCTGACCAACTCTGCAGTGTCCCCCCCGTGGCCCTGCACAGTGTGGCAGGCCCCCTCCTCTTAGGAGATGTCCCAGGCATCGCTCTGTAAGTTACACTCCACAGGCTCGTCATTGACACAAGCTCCCATTCACTGGTCCCTCAGAAAGGTTACTAAATGTAGACTGACCGAGTCCCAGTTCTCCCTACATCCATTGCAGTCTGCTGGCCCTGTCCAGGAGCGGTTGTGTAAATATGACATCTGATAAGAGGGAAAGACTCTCTCAGTCGTGTAAACTTGTCACAGAAATGTCATCTGCCAAGTGTTGTGTTATGACCTCAATTTGTCCTCCTGTCATCCCACTGACTTCTGAGAAAGTGAAAATCAGCAAAATTAAGTCTCTGGTTTCCACCCCTGCATCTAGGAAGTGCTAGCAGCCAGGCCCACCAGCCCCTGCCAATTCGTAGCTGAACTGGGGCTACCCGGCACGTGGCCTCCCCATGCAGTCCTGCCAAGGGAAAGAGGAGATGGCACGATCTTTCTAGAAAGCAACTGTGCATACTAAGGGCTTTAAAGATGGTCACGTTCTTTGCAGGTAATATCTTAAAGACTGTATGCTGAGGAAATAAGGTAATATTTACCCCAAAATTTATGAACAAGATGTTCACAGCTCTATATACTAGAGGCCCAGTGCACAAAATTCATGCATGGGAGGGAGGGTCCCTCAGCCTGGCCTGCACCCTTTCCAATCTGGGATCCCTTGAGACTGCTGGCTCCTAACCGCTCACCTGCCTGTTGGCCTGATCCCCCTAACTGCTCTCCCCTGCTGGCCTGATCTCCTCTAACCACCTCTGCCTCAGCCCCACCACCATAGCTTTGTCCAGAAGGACATCCGGAAAATCGTCCAGAAGATGTTCAGTCTAATTAGCATATTACCCTTTATTAGTATAGATGCCACCTTGTCCTAAAAATGCAGGTTGTAAGCAGGTTTTCCTATCATGGAAGGGGAGCCTGCAGTAGCATCCTGGGTTCTGACGAGGGCTTATGCACTGGTGCTTTTTCTCAGCAGATGAGATTCCTAGAAGAAGACTCTTGGATGTACCTTGAACATTTCTATCCATTTTGCCAAATCCTCCTCCAAAAATGTTGAACCACTTTAAACACCCACCAGCAACCATGCGTGTGCCCTCTGTTCTACTTTGATGCCAATATCGTTGATTTCCCTCTAGAAGCTTCCCTCCCCTCAGCCAGGACTGCTTGGCACTTGAGTCAACCTCCCTGTTCAACCTGAGACTTGATTTCCCAAAATAGAATTATGGAGGAGGAAAAATAGTGTTCCTCTACCCTTCTGAGTTCTTAGCGGAGGCCCTTATAATGAAAGACAGATTACCAAGAGAAAAACAAAAGTTCATTAACGTGTGTACCTCGTGTATATGTGGGAGATCCCAGGGAAAAATGAATAACTCCCCAAGGTGGCTTAGAATCCAGATTTAAATACCTTCTTCCTAGGGAAAGGGGACGGGATATCTAGGCCTTTTGGAGGAGAGTACATGAGTTTTAGGAAAGATGAATGGGGGTGGTGTGAAATAGTTTGTAACAAAGTTTGGGTGTGATGTCAACTTCTAGTCTCCTGTCCTGTGACAGGAGTTAGTCTTCACTGGCTGATGACATTTTCCCCAACGAGGGGACCTATGACATTTAAACTTCTTTTAGGAGGTCTAATTTTAGGTAGATCAAGAGACTTCAGTGAAAGCCTCTCCTTGCATTTGCTGTTTTTCAAGCTTCTGCAGCTCAAGATAATCAATATAACAACACAGCATATGTTGGGGTGGCATGTTCTCTGACCTTCAGAATAAACCCAACAAAAGCTTGTTCCTTTCTTAGATGATTTGCCACAGTAGTGTTATTCCCTGGAGACAGTATGCTGACCAGACCTTCCTGGGAGTGGTCATAACATACCCTGTGCTTGTAGAAAGGTGTGGGCCATATCACTAAATAAATCAGGGTCAGTTTTCTCATCTTGTGGAAAGGGAGATAAAGTTATGATAGCTTATCTCCCTTTCCACAGGTTTCCTGTGAGTTTGTGTCTCCGCTGCAGTCCCAGTGGCCCCAGTGGCTCCAGCACCACTGCAACTGCAGGCTTGAGGTTGCTGGGTACTGGGCCCTCCTGCAGGCTTGTGTCTCTTCTCCTCCAGCCCCTGTGGCAATGGCAATGAAGCAGACCCAGAGGCCCTCCGCAGGTGGGGTGGGGCAGAACACCTGCATCATTGCAATGACCCAAGTGTCCCAGCCCGGCTGCTGCCATCTTTGTCTCAGAGTGACAGTCAATTTGCATTTTCCCTCCTTATTGGCTGTGGGCACCTCCATCTTTAACTCAGAGTGATGGCTAATTTGCATATCACTCTTTTATTAGATAGGGTATAAAAGCCTAATATGCAATTTGTCCCCATGGGAGTTTGACCAGGAGATTGATTGCTTGCTATAATGTGCACTGACCAGTGGGGGACAGTGTGGAATGAAGGAAGGCCCTGATTGGCCCTCATCACCAGCCAAGCCTAGAGAGCCTACCCATGCATGAATTTCATGCACTGGGCCTCTAATATATTATAGTGAGAAAGTGCAAACAACTATGCATCAAAGAAACAACCACATATAGTGTTTCATTTTAAAATCCAATGACTCCATTGACGTGGCAAAATCTTTAAAAAGACATGATATGAAAGTATGTTTCATAATTAAGTGAAGACCTATTTCCTATCATTCTGTTTTATAAATATACAAATGACTTACATGTGCATGAATAGACAAAGGACTGGGAGGAAGATCCCAGAGTTATGACTGTGATGAGATTAGGGGTCTTCTTTGCCATGTCTGTGCTGTCCATATTCATTATGGCAAATATATTACTTTCATATCCAGAAAAATTAAGTTTCTTGCACAAGATTCATCCTTCAAAGCCTGGGTTATACTCAACTTTCTGGATTGCACTTATTGCCTCTAACCACCTCTGTTGAAGACATTTTTTCATTGTTTTAGGACATGTAGACTATATACGTAAATGTTGCACATTCCATGTGAGCAAAATTAAAGTGAATAATGTAGCAGAATAAATTTAACTCACATGGAGCCCCCAAATTAAAAAGCGTTCATTATTAAGAATAAAATTAGAAATGGTTTTATTTGCAGCAAACGTCTGTTTATCTGGAATCCAGCCTACTGGAAAACTAAGATAAACATCGTTAGTCCGAGCTGCACAACTGACGGGTAATTACTGTTCATAATGATGACCCTAAGGCACTGCAAGACCCTGAAATGCCTCCTCAGCCACCAGAGAAAGGTTTCATTACATTCAGGACAGCTTTGTTGTTGAGACTATTTGATTGCACTGAATTCTCTGAAAACTGGCCAACCCACTCTTGGCAGGTACGGCTGCCGACAGTAAGCAAAAACTGCCTTCTGATCACCATCCCTACTCCCCGGTGCTCAGGAGTAAACTGAATGCACTGCACCAGCTGCCTCTGGGCGCTTGACTAACCTGCCCTTAGGCCTTGGGGGCTGGGAGTTGCACAGAAGGTAAGGGACTGACTGGCAAAAAGAAAGCTGTCCTGCCAGGACTGGTGAAGGCAACTTCATCAGCAGAGACTGAGGGGAACTCCCGCACAAGTGCTCTGGGCTCTGAGCTTAGAGCGGGTAAAGGCTGGTGGTTCCAGCAGGGGGTGGAGTCCGGCTGGGGGCCTCGGGGTGCACTGTGGCAGCAGGAACTATTCTTCTCCGCACTCCCTGGGGATGCCAGCTCCCCGCTGGGAAATGAAAGCTGGGCTCCAGGTTTGGGGTCAGCACCCTGAGCAGGAACCATGCGTGTCGTCCTCTGAGGAGTTTCTCGGGGTCTCCTGCAATCACACCGCTGCTCGTTGGGACCAGATGGGACCATGGGCTACGCTGACCAAGGCACCGAGGAGCTGCAGGAGGTGACTGGCCCTGGGGTGGGGGGAAGGAGGAGTGCCTCTGCCAGGAGCCCGAGAGCCGCAGGACAGCCAGCACCGCAGCGCCATGTGGACCTCTAGATGTTCCCATGGGCAGACCACGCTTGAGAGCTCTGCACGGTACTTGTCCCCAGAAATAGTGACTGCTGTCCCAGGAAGTCCATGAAGCCAGTGGCTGAATGCAGTGTGTCTGTCTAGAGCTGCACTGTCCAATAGGACAGCCACTGGCCACAAGGGACAGTTTAAAGTCATAACAATATAATCTACACTAATAAAAAAGTAATATGCTAATTAGACCAGGAAACCTTCCGGGAGAAGGCAGTTGGGGGCCATGAGGCCGGCAGGGGAGGGGGCAGTTGGGGGGCCACGAGGCTGGCCAGGGAGGGAAGTTAGGGGCCATGAGGCTGGCAGGAGAGGGCAGTTTGGGGCAATCAGGCCAGCAATGGGGGGGGCACTTGGGGGTGAGAAGGCCAGTGCAGGGGACCATTGGAGGTGAGCTGGTTGGCAGGCAGAGTGGTTAGGGGCGGTCAGGTAGGCAGGCAGGTGAGCGGTTAGGAGTCAACGGTCTTGGATTGCGACAGGGATCTCAGGTTGGAGAGGTTGCAGGCCAGGCTGAGGGATTCCCCCCTCCCCCTCCCCAAGTGCACAAATTTCGTGTGCACCGGGCCACTAGTTAAATAAGTTAAATAGAATTAAAAATTCAGTTCATCGGTCACTCCAGCCACATTTCAAGTGCTCGACAGCATGTGTACCCGGTGGCTGCTAAATCAGATAGAGGGAGACAGAGCACTTCGTCATTGCAGATGGTGACGCGGAAGCCAACATCGATGTGGAAATGGAGCGGAGGACAAGAGCTTGTGAGCTGTGAAGACATGATCAAGGCCTCAGCGAATGTTCGTGCTCGCACCTGGGTCGGCAGGTGTGATTGTGCACCCTGCTCGCCGGGGTCACCTCCCAGGAGGGGGAGAAGCGCTGCCCGGCACTCAGCCGAGAGCATGGCATCAGGCCTCCCTCAAACTGCCCCTGGTCTCAGGACCCAGCGGAGAGGCGAGACTGGGCAGTGAGACTATTCCCGGGCTCCTTCTGCTTCGGAGCAGCTCCCTGCCGACAGGTAACAATTAGCGACTCCCAGACAGTGTCTCTCACCCAGGTCTGCAAGGCCCGGTCTCCGCACCCTCATCCTTCAGCTGACAAACCACCTGGAGGGCACCCCAGGCAGCCACCACCCCTCCAGCCTGAAGACAGCCCGGCTCTGCCCAGAAGGGGGCAAATGTTTGTGACACGCCGTTCTTCCCAGGGTAATTTTAGCCTTTGTTAGTCATTGTGCACCCTGGAACAGCACTGTCTCCAAGGACCTCCTGCTTCCTCTGCGATGACCTCCCCCCACCCACCTTGGTGAGGCTCACGCCCCTCCCCCTCGAGAAGAATACTCCCCAGCTCAACAATCGACTATGCCTTCAGCACAATAAGTCAATCTTTTTTAAAAAAATGGGGCCGAAAGTCAAACCTTGTAAAATAATTCAGACGTTTTCGTGTTGTTCTGATTACATACAATTCCCACAAGAAGGGAAGTACCTTCAGAATCAGGACTATTCAATACTAGTACAGGATTTCCTCTTGTTGTTGATCGTTTCCTCCGCACAGAAGACACGACGCGGTCCAAGCCGAATCCAGAGACAGCCCCGCATCGCCTTCTGGGGGAGCATTGTTCCATCTAATTGATGTTTTCCTCGCGCGGCAATAGAGTGAGTGCGACTATTTTTATCCAGAACAGAATAGGTTTCCCCTAAGCTTGGGATTCTCCCACCTCCGACTAGCTTCATATAGAGTCAGAATCACAGCGTGTACCTTCCGAAGGCCACGTCGCCATGAAATGTTATCAGCGACAGGCAGATTTAAATGCCACACTATGTTCTCAATCAGAAGGCGAAACCCCACCAGCCGTAGAGCTTTGAACTTTGGAAATTGTGGCTTCACGCGACCTTTTCGGTGGCTTTTATCTCCTCAGCAGGTGCAGAGCCTAGAAACGGGTCCTCGGTCTTCATGAAGTTACATACCTCCCTCTTCACTACAATGACATGTGCATCTGCTGATCGGTGGGTTACCTGTATAGGCCGATGCCTTCAGTACTCTATGGTCAAGTCTCTAAGCAGAGAATACCTGGACCCTTGTATACAACAGCAGTAAATCGCCACGCACATTTTGGCAGAACAATTCTCCAATTTTCTCTCTTCAGAGACATACAATTCAACCTTTACAATTCAGCCTGACCTGTTAGAACTAAACCAAGGTTAGCCTTTTGTCCAATTACATACGCACCCCTGTGAAGAAGGTGGTTCTAACTTTCGGTTGCATCAGATGAAGCTATGGTGGTGAAAAATAAACTGCCTAGAAGGGGGAAGGTATCGTGAAATCGTAGCAGAAAACCTGTAAGAGACCATCCACATCTGGGCTTATGAGAACTTTAATGTGGGAACTTCATGAAGGGGAAGGACACCCGTCAGCTTGGCCGGGAGCTCAGGACAGGCATCAGGGAAGGCTATGGCTATCACACGGCCAGCAGCGCCTCCGCTGGGTCTTCATCTGAGGAAACCCAAAACACCAATTCGAAAAGACACGTGGCCCCAAAGCTCCCTGCAGCATAATCACATAGCTAGGTATGGAAGCAACCCAGGTGCCCATCGATGAAGAAGATAATATATATATACACACACACATATATACACACATATATAAAATGAATAGTATTGTGCCATAAAAAATAACAAAATTTGCCATTTGCAGCAGCATAGATGGACCTAGAGGGTATTCTTCTGAGTGAAATAAGTCAGACAGAGAAAGATAAAGGCCATAGGATTTCACTTACATGTGGAATCAAAAAACGAAATACGCGAACAAACAAAACAGAAACAGACTTACAGATATAGAGGCATTTTGACAGTTGCCAGATGGAAGAGAGGTTGGAGGATGGGTAAAAAAAGTACAAATTGCCAGATATAAAACCAGTCCCAGGGATGTAAAGGGCAGCATAGCAACTATAGTCCATAACACTACAAAAAAACGCCTCATCACTAGGTTGTACATCTGAACATAATAACATACTGTATGTCCATGACAATTGAAAAAAATGTTTTAATTTCTTTGCAAAGAAATGTTTTTGAGTAAATAAATGAGAATGAATGTATAACCTAAGGAATTTTCACAGTGGTATTATATGTTTTCCAGGTCACACATCAGATGATGGTTAAAATAAAATCACAATAAGAGCAACAAAACCAGCATTTCCCTGGTTTCACTGGCTCCCACTACCATGATGCAAGAGGTCAGAAGGTGGGCTCTCAATTCAGACAGATCAGGTTAGAATCGCTGTCGCAACATTGAACTAGTGTGTGCGGGTCCTGGGTCAGTTACTTACCTTCGCTGACTCAGTTTCCCCTCTGTGGAGCAGCTCTAACCAGAGGACCTGCTTTCCGTGCTGTGAACGCTCAAGGAGGACGGGTGTTGAGAGCTAAACGTGATGGCTGGCCCGTGCTAATCATGTGTGTTATAAACAATGGCATGATGACAAACTGCACATTACTCACCCGATGCTGTCGTCCTTGCCGTTATCACGGCTCGGCTCTGTGCTGGCTGTGGTGATGGCTCTGGAGTACAGCTCCGCCCGGCCAGCTTCTGCAGTGGCCAGAGATGTCCTTCTGGACTCAAAATGCCATTTTTCTCCTGTCCTGCTTACCAGTGGCCCCGAGTTGTCCACGTCGCTTCAAAGCTGCCAAAACCACAGGAGCAGCCAGCATGGCTTCCCGAGGCCTTCCCGGATGCCTGGCTCACAGGACATCGCTCAGGGCCGGGTGGGTTCCCCCTCCCCTGGCCTTCCCGGGACCACGCGGGCCACGCTTCAGTCTGGGGCCTCACCGCCATTGCAGTCGTTTGGGGAAACACCTTTTTAACTGCAGGACCTGGCCCAGGTCCCTGGGGGCTGAGCTGGACGAAGACGTAGGTGACAGATGCCCTCCTGCTCTCAGAACCACCCTGCCTTCCAAGGCTGTGGCCCTGGTTCCCCAGCCCCCAAGTCCTTCCTGACCAGCCACGTGCCCCCCACCAGCCTGCAGACCCCCACCCCGTCCCGCAGCAGGGCCCTGCAAGTCTTCAAGCCATGAGTGGTTTGATCAAAATGGCCTTAAATCCTTCTAGATAAACACCACGGAGCTCACCCAGATCCCCGCCCCCCCCCAAAGCCTTGGAGCCTCAGAACAGGAACTGAGCCCGTGATCAGCATCACCTCCCTTTTCCATGGGGATCAACCAAACTCGCCAGGGCTCCCAGCCCAGCTTCCTGTCCGCCCTGATGTGCCTCTGTCCAGGACAGGTGTCAGGGGCACAGGGACAGCCAGCGCTGGGGGGCCCTGAAGCCTATACAATCCAGGGGCCACTTAAAGTGCACAGAGTAGTTTATTTTTGCAGGTTTTACAGAAGTAGAAGACAGGCAGACCCTTGCCGTGGCCCTGCCTGGGCTTCGGGGCTCATGTAGGTGGGGGCCCTGGCACGTCCCCGGCACCGCCTGGGACTTGACTGTGGCCCTGCTGCCCAGGGGTCCATGTGTCACAGACTGGCTGCAGGGCAGGGCGGACAGACACGCCTCGGGCATTCATGACCACTGTGGGGAGCACATGCCCATGTACTGCTTTGCCTCTGGTGGCGGCGGGCGCTGACCCTCATCAGGCCCAAGCGTCGCCTTTCTGGGCCGTTTTCACTTGACTTGGCCCCTGTTCCCGAGTGTCTGGCCCTCTGGGCTCCTCTCTCTTTTCTGTCGCGAATTCCGTCTCTGCTGTTCCTTGGGCTGAGGAGCAGCTTTGTCTGTGGGGCTGAGCATCCCTAGAGCTGCCCCACCAAGGGCGGGGGGGGGGGGGGTTGTTTTGTTTGGTTTTGTTCCTAAACTCTAGAAATAATAGAAGAAATGATATTGTTTGTGGTGGTGCACCTGCTTCCCCAGCCAGGGGAGCTGTTTTGTTTTCTATCCCTCCGCCCTCCTTTTATCTAGGCTGCTGCTTTGTTGTCTGGTGGGAACGTCAGTGGCTCCTGCTTTCTTAGGGAACTTCCGCTCCCAGGCCGTCTGAGATCCTCCCCAGAGTCCCAGGCCTGCATTGTTTTATCGCCTCCCCACCCCCATCCCATGTAAACCACATATGAGGCACCCAGATACACACGATGCTTTTAAAGGAGCAAAAGCAACACAGGCGTGAAGTCTCCTGGGTACGTGGAGAGAGAGAGAGAGAGAGAGAGAGAGAGAGAGAGAGAGAGAGAGATTCTGAATGTGCTTTTGCACACACGTGTGCACATCACAGAAAGAGTGAACGGGAGTCTGAGTGATTCCTACGTGCATTCCCCTAGTCTTCAGTGTAACAGAAGTAGACACTGTCAGTTTTCCTCTGGCTTCCTTTGCTTTCCTCCAAGTTCAAGAAGCTGCAGGTGATCAGAAACTCACCCCCTACCCCCGTTGTCCCTTCTTTCCCCAGGGCCAGTCTCAGCCCCTGCTCAGGGGTCTCTGGACAGCGCCCACCACAAAGGCCCCGGAGCCAGCTGGTACACCGTGCAAGTCTCGAGGTACCTGATGTGCCCAGCTTGTCTCTGTGCCCTAGCTCCTGGCAAAGGGCTCACACCCAGGGCATGCTCAGTACAGATCTGTAGATTGAAGGCTGATTGAGGTGACCTGGGCCAGCCACTTCACCACTCTGCCTCTGATTCTCTGCCTGACAAGTAAGACGGTGGACTTCTTGAATTCGTCTAATGCCATTATGATGCTCTCTGTCAAAAATGGATTGAATTCACCTCAGAAAGAGCTTCCCTCAAAATCCTGCCACAAACCCACTGCTGCTTGACGGTCAGATCAAAGGTCAAGGTCCCCTACCACCACAACCCTATTGTCTCTGCCTGAGTGAGGATGTGGGTCTGAGAATGTGGCCTCTATTTTCGGAAGATCCTCTCTTTGCATGCTCGAGCGGCCGTGTACCTACCAGTTCTTCAGCCTCCCGCTTAGCCAGAACATTTAGTCTGAACATCGCATGTGCTGCTCTTCGGTGACCTGGGTGGATGGAGTCTGCCCCTCCCCCTTCTATTTTCTCAGTTTCTCCAAATGCAGACGCTGAGCTCCCTAACGCCACACCATAGGATTAGACTAGAATGTGGAAATATTGAAACCGCTGAGACCCCTTAACTGGGGAGAAGGTGAAGACGAGGTGAACTAAGGACTGAAAATCAGAGGGAGATATTCACCAATTAAACATTGGATTAGGGGTCAATATCCAACAACTTACACACACACACACACACACTGATTTAAAAATAGGCAAAGGGCTTACATAGACTCTTCTCCAAAGAGAACATACAGAGGACCAAAAGACAGATGCAAAGATGCTCCAGATCCTTAATCATCAGGGAATGTAAGTTAAAAGCACCGTGAGATGCTACCTCACACCTGTCAGGATAGGGAGGCTGTGAAGAGAAGAGAGCCCACATGCACAGTTGGTGGAAATGCAGGTGCGTGTAGTAGCTATGAAGAAATGTGGAGTTCCTCAAAAAATGCAAAATAGAACTACCTCATGACCCAGCATTCCCTCCTGGGCATTTATCTGAAGAAATCTAAAACATTACTTTGAAAAGACATATGCACCTCCATGTTCATTGCAGTGTTATTTACAACAACCAAAATACGGGAGCAACCCAAGTGCCCCTCAGTAGATGAGTGGGTACATATATACAATGAAATATTACTCAGCCGTAGAAAAGAGTGAAATCTTACCATTTGCATTTGCGACAGCATGGATCAACCTAGAGGATATTATGCTAAGTGAAATAACTCAAACAGAGGAAAGACAAATACCATATGATTTCACATACATGTGGAATCTGAAGGAGAAAATAAGCAAACAAAGAAAACAGAACCTCATAGACACAGAGAATGTTCTGATGGCTGTCAGATGGGAGGGGGTTGGAGGGCTAGATGAGAAAGGGGATAAGATTTTTTTTTTTAAAAAATCAGGTAAACAGGTCTTTGGTGGGAATTTAAAGTAGGGGATCAATGTCCCTCCACCCCTACTAAGCACCTGAAAAATCATATTTGAGTTGGATTTTCTTTTTAAGCAGAATTTTATAATAGTGAAGAGAAAATGAAATGACCCTCCCTGTAGCTTTTAAAATAAAAGATTGGGGGTGGAGGGTGTTTGGATCTGATCTGCTCTGCTTCTTCATGATAACAAAGGAGTGGATTGCATTCACAAACTCACTCGCTGTTTCCTGGGTGCCTCCTGTAGTCATGCACTGTGTAAGTGACACGCCTGTAGAAGTGAACCAACCAGGAAAAACAGACAGTAAACAGATAATCGGTGACACATATGCCAGATAAGACTAAGTACTACAGAGAAAAACCAAAGGGGAGGACGGAGAGGGGGGAGGTGGGAACTAGGCAATTAGGGTTGTCAGGGAAGACCACACTGGGGGGGGGTGACCTTTGAGTCCCTAGAGCACAGCTTAGAGTAGATTAGCAGACAGCTGAGAACATTCCTGGTGGAGGAAACGCCAGTTGCACGGCCTGCAGCTGAGAGCACACTTGGCATGTTCCAGCCACAGCAAAGAGGTAGGAGATGAGGTCAAAGAGGGTGCTCAATGGCTCAGCTGCGTCATTCTTTAATTTTAGGATTCAATTCCACATTCAGGGAGCATTCCTACGCACCAAACACAAAACATGCCCCAGGGGAGGTTTTAAAATAGTAAAAGTGACTACAGACAATGTTCAGCAATGAACTCTCTCAAGGGCAACAGCCCATCTCTTTCTGCCTCCTGCGGTATTGTTCAGTCTTTTCTGCAAGATCGAGCCACGGACCACCTAACAACTGCATGTAACGATTAAGTTTTCACAGGGAGGAACGGTCTTTTAACTCAAGTCTGTGTCAAAACCCAACACAAAGCACTCAATGAAAACTACTAACTTAGCAGTAAATTCGGCAACACAGCTTAGCACATAACCCTAAGGAAGCATAGCATCACCTATCGACTCAGAACTCGAAGCCTGCCCGGGCCCCAGCCCGTGTCCCAGGGCAGCTGTGGACCTGCTCTCTGTGCTGCGGGCCTGGGGAAGCAGCTGGGCTCAAGTGCTTGGTGATACCTGTGGGCAGAGCACAGGAAAGGCCCAGCTCGTTTCCTTCCTTCTTTCCTCCCCTCCCTGCCCCTCCCTGGAGCAGACCATCTGGATCCAGGCCAGCATTAGATTTCAGGTGGAGGTTCAAACAGCTTACCCATTGTGGGACTCCCCACTTCCTGAAATCAGAGGGCGCTGGGTAAGGCCTGCGTGTGCTGAGGCACCAGCTGGCTGCACACTCCCTCTTGCCATTGGGTTGCGGGGCTCAGAGCCTCCTCTGTATGGTGAACCCGGACCACATGGAGAGCACCTTAGAAGAGGTTCTGTGACCACTGGGACTGAGACGAGGACGACTTAGCTTCTTCCAGCTTCAGACAATGTGGCCACTCAGATGGAATTACAGAAACCTCTGCCCCTGTCTCTATAGGGTCCTCCGGCATGCACCCCCTCCCCCAGCTGCCTAGTCACTGCCTTGTTTATTTTACACGAGGCCTGAGTTTATCCAGTAAGCATAGGCACAAGCCGGACAAAGATATCAGAAAATTCTGGCCCCCAGGGAGCCACTGGATGCCAGTCCTGGGAGCTGAGCTGCGGCTGCGGCCCGAGGCCCAGTCTTGCCGGCAGACAGGTTTTGGTAAGTAGGTTACCGACTATATGAATCACTTTCACCTAAAGATCTAAAATTGGAGATGCTCCTGAAAACTTGGAAGATCTGGCCTTCAGACAGAAGGTGCTGGAAGACGTGCTCCCAGCACCACTAGCCATCGCCGTCAGTGCCTGTCCCTCCGAGGGTGCCCCGGACCCTCATCTAGTTCAACCCCCTCATCCCATAGAGGGAAGCAGGTCCAGAGAATTCTGCAATTCTTCCCCAAGGCCACTCAATCAGGTAAACGCCAAGCAGGAACCAGAATCCGGGTCCTCTTCCCAGGACGCTCCCATTCCCGGAGCTCCGGGCGTGTGATAAACTGGCCACGTTGGAAGCAGTGTCTCTTTGACATCAGCTCTTCATTATAAGGTGTTTTTCATTATAAACTGTCGCTGGGAACTGGTGAGGCATCAAAGCTGCAGAGCTGGTGCAGACAGAAGGGCTGGGAAGCCTCGGAGAAGACACATGTCCTGAGGGCTTTGAACCAGAAGTCACCCATAGTCAACTGTGCGGGGCAAAGTGAGCCTGGACCGAACTCGAATCTTCATTTAACTACAGTGAATAGGGTAGAAATGATATTTCTTGCCTTTTTTACTTTTTTTATTTTTTATTGATTTTTTACAGAGAGGAAGGGAGCGGAATAGAGAGTTAGAAACATCGATGAGAGAGAAACATCGATCAGCTGCCTCCTGCACTCCTCCTACTGGGGATGTGCCTGCAACCAAGGTCCATGCCCTTGACCGGAATCGAACCTGGGACCCTTCAGTCTGCAGGATGATGCTCTATCCACTGAGCCAAAACGGTCAGGGCTTGCCCTTTTTTCTTAGAGATGTTTTTAATGCAAGAATTCTGCCCATCGTTGTATTAATTCATTTTAAGACGCGTAATGAAAATACTAGTAAATGGGTAATCAATGGGGCCTTTCAAGATTCTTTATGAGCAGGATGTTACTTTCCTCCTAAGGCATATTGATAGACCATCTTGTGTCTGTTTGCCCGGGCAGAAGTATTACACACGTACAGATAACATGAGAGTATGCTGGCACTGATGCCCGGCGGCCAGGTTTTCTCATGTGCCAACTCAGAATAGAAGTGAGACTTTTCCTACATTCACTTTCCTACATACCACTGGCTGAGCATCATAATTCCATCCTGTTTCCCCAGAAGCTCCAGTTCCACCTGCACCATTTCCACAACCTGTCACCTTGGAAGGATTTAAAAAGAAACCAAAATATAGTCAATAATATTGTAATAACTGTGTATGGTGCCAGGTAGGTACTGGAAATATCGGGGTAACGCTTTGCAGAGTATAATTGTCCAGCCACTATCCTATACACTTGAAGCCAATAAAAATAATATTAGATGTAAACGGTAATTGGAAAAGTTAAAAAAGAAAATAGCAAAGCATTTTTTTGAAAAAACTATGTAATCTTGAAAAATGAACCTCCATACTCCCTTAAAAAAACAACAAAAAGCATGTAGTAACTAGGAGGTGACCGTGAAACATGGACGTGACAAGTGCGACATGTCACATGCTCCGCTCCTTTCTCACCCGCTGAGCCGCCATCTAACCCTGGGTACCTGTAGGAGCCACCGAGACGGTCTGGGGCGGGGCTGCTCGGTAATGCTGCATTGTCATGTGAAATCGCAGTTGCTAAAATTAAACGGGCACTTGGCAGAAATTACCAGAACACTTTGCATCACACACTGTGACAGAAAGTGTCTATGGCTCAAGCAGCCCTCAGCACGGAGCTCTGTTCACAAGACAGACCAACCACCAAGGCCACTCAGAGCAAGTCGCTGCCCAAGTTCAAAGTCCCAACTTCTCTTGCCTTCCAGTCGTTTTTTTTTTTGTTTGCTTGTTTGTTTTTTGGGGTTTTTTTTGTGTGGTTTTTTTTGAGTGGGCAGGAAGGATGCACTCGGTGGTTGGGCAAAGAAAAGGAGGGCTCTAGTTTGTCATCAACCAGAGTGGGTCTTCTCCCTCACTCCCCACCTCCCTCAGGATCAAGGCCAACGCCCTGTGAGCTAGCGGGAAGCCTCTTGAGTGAAGACTTCTAAAGCAATGGGAAGGCATTCTGCAGGGCCTAGATGACTGCCTCTGTTCGTTTCCTCACTGCACAGCTCAGGAGTGAAATGCAGCTAAAGGGTTAAACACAGTCCTCGGAAACAAGAGGAGGAGAGACTCCTGGAGCAGTGCAGGTGCAGAACCACAGCCTGCCACCACGCACCATGCCACGGTTCCTGGCTCTCAGAGGGAGCAATGCTTGGCTTTCCTTATTTTGCCATTTTAAGAAAAAGTAATGAAATAAATTTTCTGCTCTCTTAGCATGAGACCAAGCATACAGGAGGTGCTCTCAGTAAATATTTCTGGAATGGTCAACACAGTTTTATAAGATTTCATCAGAGTTCCTTCCTACCTGCACCTCCAGCCTGATACTGAAGTGTCTGATCCACAGACGGCCAGTTCAGGGCCAGATCATGGGGCATAATGGCTAAAGGGCTACAATCCCCTTGTGGGGAGTCAGGCCAAAGCCTGCCTGGCCATGAAGCCACCTCTCTCAACAGCACAAATCCGCACAGTGTAGAATTCCACATGAAAGGAAAGTGTTCATTGGAAGTGGTGACTGCGAAAAATGCAAACAAGAGAAAATGTATCTTTTCTTAGCCAACAGAGGGAGAGGCCAAAGGGTGCAAGACACACAGAAGAAGAGTTTGTTCCCTCCTTTTTATTGAGTCACAACACATCAGTACAACAGAGGTCAAGCCCAGCTCGGTGGAGGTGTTCCAGCGACTCCTGCTGAACGAATAAACCTGTAATAGCCCGAGTCCAACGAAATAAACAAAAAAGAAGGCAGCAAAGCCCTTTTAAATATCTCAGCAGCCACATCTGCATGCACCAAAAAGGAAAACGCAACATGAAAGCTTCCAGTGAGACGGAAATGTGGCCAGTGCTGGGAGAATTAGGGCATGCCTCCAACAGGTTCCACTGGACTGTTGCATGGGACCGACCACCTGCCCACCTGGTTCACTTATCGTGTTAGCATCTGGGAGGGTAAAATGCATCCCAGGGCTCGGGGCTACAAGTACAGGGTAGTCCCAGCTATTATCCTCATCTCCTCCCAGCCGCTGCTGCACGGGGCTCCCTCCTGATTAAGCCGGAACTGCCGGTCTGGTCCCAGCAGACAGCTGGTCATGAACTCAGGGCTCCTGGTGGTCTCTGGGCATCCACCTTTCCTGCTGTAGGAGGCAGGGAATTCGCCTTCTTTCTTGGATAAAGCTGATCATCTGATTTGTCACACGCTTTGTTCAGAAATACAAAATCCAATATCCCCTCCCCCCAAGAGAATATTATTTATACAACACCTTCATTGTCAAGGTATTAACAGACAGCTTCGCGTTAATATTCAGCATCGTGGTTTGGAAAATTAATTCTAAACACAGAATGTAACACAGCCCCCAAATACTAAGCATTCCCCAAACGCTGAGGCCAAAACTGAATCCCTCTTGGACCAATAGGTTTACAAAGCAAATCAGGCACAGTACAAACCTATCAGCAAGGGTTGGTTTACACTATTTCCATTTAATGTCTGGAACAAAATTTAAAAACCGCTAATATATGTCATGATTTTTTAAAAACAAAACGTTAAGAAAGAAAAGGTAAAACGACAAACCTTTCGTCTTTCAACAGAATTTATCTGGAATTGTACCTGTTTCCTCTTTATTATAACTGACGGCTTTAAGGTGATGTGGGCAAGTGCCCGCCCAGCTGGGATTGTGAGCTGTCCCTCCCTCATGCTACAGCATCAGTTCTTTAAAAGGCGCCGATCTCCGTCCCCCACGGTCTGTAGGGTTTGCCGAGGTTTGCTGCCTGCGTGGGCGCCGACGGGCTCAGTGCACTGGGGGACAGTAAGTGGAAGGAGCCGAAAGAGAAGGGGAAGGCCGAGAGGGAGGCCACGGAGGAGAGCAGAGGTGGCGACAGTTTGGAGGCGGAGGTGACCACGGGGAGCACCGGTCCCAGGCCGCCGCTAGGCGGCGCTCGAAGGGTGGGCGCCTCGGGGTGTGCCGCGGCCAGGCGGCCCTGGAGGTGCGGGTCCGTGGGCGAGGCGGCCGAGCCGCCGTTCCCGTGGCCGCTCTGGGGCAGCAGCAGCGGGTGCGCCCCGTGCGGGGCATGTCCGAAGGCGCTCCCCCAGGGCAGGTGCCCCAGGCCCGCGTGCCCGCCGCTCGCCGCTTCCCGCTGGGAGGCGTAGTTGTTCAGATGCGATACGAGTCGGACGCGGAGCGGGTCGGAGGCATCGAGCCCTTCGATGATGCTCAGGTAGCGGGCGACCTCGGCCAGGCATTCCCGGAACCCCAAACTCCGATAGTCCATGGCCAGGGCGTGAGCGTCGAAGTAGCCTGGGGCAGAGAACAAAAGAAACACCTCGAGGCTCCGCTCCGGGCCGCCTTTCTTCAATGCCAGGGGCGGCCCTTCCCGGCGGAGACCCGCGCCCCCAAAAGACCGCGTGCCCGGGGCTCCTCTGAAAGTCCAGATATTTTGGAGTCGACCTAAATCTCTGCATTAACCAACATGAGACGTATGTGCTCGGCTAATGCGAGTTCAAAGCCCAATTAGAAGGCGCCGAGCAGAAATGAGAGCTGTACCCTACCGGCAGATGAAACGATGCTCGTTCGTTCCTTTAATGTTTTCCCTCAACAACAACAACAACAAAAAAAAATACATCAAGGGCAGAGAAACTACAGAGCAGTGAAATGCATTAGACACGCAGATGTAAGTTATCCTGCAGCGTTCAGGCACTTGGTGGCGGCTGGAGACAGGCACACAGACCCTGGCCCCCCACCTCCCCTTAGGTTTGCTCTGCTTCACCACAACAGGTTTCTTGCTCCAAGAGTCATGTGGCAGCTCTTTTTTGTTGTTGTTGAAATTCTGTATATAAAATTAACACCATATACTTTTTAAAAAGCTCTCGTCTCAAAACGGCAATACACAGATGTGGTGGAGGGAGCTACCTGACCTGGTTCAGGGCTGCCACAGTTTCAGGGGGCACTGCACACACAACAGGCATTTCCCATAAGAAGGTGCCAGTGTGCAGGGGGCTGGGGCAATGCATTCAATGGAGAAAACCCTCTGTGCGTTTCAAAACGCACAGACAGAGGGCAACCGCACACACCTCGCAGGGGTTCCCCCCACCCACCCACCTCACCCCCAGAGCACACAGTAAAAACAAGGCAGGACGGCAAAGACCCTGGCCTGCACCGTGGCTCAATCTGCCCCCAACTGGGGCCTAGGCAGGGGCCAGGCACGTACCTTTGCCTCCCGCAGTGTGCAGCATTTTCAGGTGATCCACCGTCATCTGCAGGATCTCGGCTTTCTCTAGCTTAGCAGACCCCTGGGGGAGGGAACAGCAAAAGATTGGCTGGGCACCACGTGCCCGCGGGGAACAACTTAAAATGCACGTGCATAGCTGCTGTGCACATCCCTGCAGTACAGACTACTGCGAAATGAGTTGTCTTCCAAATATGTGTTGAGTCCTGTGTGAATTCTCTCCGGCACAGGCGACACGGGTGGGGTCCAGGTGGATGCCCGGGAAGGAAGGGGGTGTGGGTGGCCACCCGGGGCGCCCTCCCTACTTCCTCCATTACCTGCTTCTCAAAAGCACTGGGCACCAGCCTCCTCAGCTCAGACAAACTGTTATTGATCCGGTCTCGCCGCCGTTTCTCAATGATCTGCAGAAAGCAGGCAAAACAAAGGAGGGCATTTCCATGACGGCTGCAAATCCCGAAGTGGAGAGAGGTGGTTCTTCCCGTTAATTTTATTTTTTAAAGAGCACTGTAAAAAAGACTCACGCCTCTCCGTCTTTTCCTGGCCAGGATCTGTGACGACGTAGCTGGGGACAGGCAACCTAGGGCCGAACTCAAGTTTCTGGATGATTGCGAAAAACAAACAGGAGTCGCCGTTAGGAGAGGGTCGGCGGTCCGGAGGGTCGCCCCCGCGCTCTCCCCGCGCTCGGATTGTTCTGGCAACTTGGGCCCGACAGCGCCTGCGGGTCCCGCGCCAAGGGACGGGCGGAGGGCGGGCAGGGCGCCGGGGCGCCGGCCCTCGCCCGCTGTCACCGCGGCCGGCCCGCGCTCGCCTCCCGCTCGGGCTGCGCTGCGCCGCCGCCGACTCACCCGTTCTCGTCCGCGCTCTCCTTCTCCACCTCGACCGTCTCGTCCAGCTCGCTGTCGGAGGAGCTGGACTCGGGGTGCGCTCGCTTCATGCTGGCTGCGCGGGGCTCCGGGGCGGCGGCGCGGCGGGCAGGGTGGAGTTAACGGCACCGGCGACGCTCCGCGGCCGCTGCTCGGGCTCCGCGCGCACTGATCGCTCCCGCTCTGCCTCCGGTTAAAACTCCACCATCCCTTTCCCACGCTGCGCCCCAGCCCTGGGCCCTGGGGAGGACGAGGAGTGCAGGGGGCGGGCGAGGGGGCGGGGGCGGGGGCGGGACGGCGGCTCCTGGGCAACGGCCTCCCCTCCGCCAATCCGGCTCCTCGCTCTGCTGATTGACAGCTGCCCGGGGGAGGGGCGAGGACGGGGCCGCGGGCCAGGGCGCACCCCGCGGTCGCCCCCGTGCCAGCCCCTGCTTGGCGGCGCTGCGTCGGCTCCTCGGGGGCTCTGCCGGCCGCCGCCAGTGGAAAGGGGGGGCACGGGCCGGGGAGGCCGGGCGGGACCCCAGTGCGCGGGCGGCCGCGGCCCGCCCCGCCCCGCACGCCCCGATTGGCCTGGCCGCGCGCCAGGGGCCGCGCCTGCAGCGCCGCCGCTGAGCCGCACGCGCCACGGGCCGTGGGAAAGTGCCGGCGCCGCGGCCGCCAGCCAATCCGGCGGCTGGCGACGGCGACGGCGGCTGCGCTGGCGGCGGTGGCGGCGGCGCTGGGCGTCCGCATGAATGGAGAAGAATAGGCGGGCGGGGGCGCGGGGCCGCGCGAGGGCGCGCCGGCGGGGGCTGGGCGGCCGGGCCCCGTGTGAACCTGTAATCGGAATCCGGGCGCCGAGCTGCCTCGGAAGCCGCCGCCCCGCGCTGGCCAGGCCGGGCCCGGGGCCGGGGCATCTCGCCGGGCGGGAGCGCGGCCGCTCCGCGGAGGGTGCCAGGCGCCATCCACAGTGGCCACGGGCCCGGGGCCGGGAGTATGCGTGCAGGACGTGGGTCGGCGACGGTTCTTTTCGGTTTCTGGGGCCACGTCCCCCACGGGCAACCGATCTCGCTTCCTCAGGGCCTTCCCAGCCTCCGGGACCGAGTGCATCGGCCTGTACATCCAGTTTCCGGGGAAGTGGAGCCCTTGTTTTCCGGACTAACGAGGAGGGGGGGCGGAGGGCCCCTTGGGATATTTGAGGTTTTGTTTTCTTTTTTCAGCCGCTGATGGTCAGATGCTCTCCGAGGGCGCCGGGCCTTGCGCCTGAGGCCGCCCTCTGCGGATTGCACGTCTCTGATCTGGAGGCTCAGACTCATGCGCCCAGGCACGTCCAGCCTAGTGGTGGCCTGGCCAGTACTGATTGATGCTCAGTGAAGTCCCTGCCCCACAAAGACTGATTAAAAAGAGAAAAAAAGTGTAGATCTCGGACTGAGTCCTTTTCAAGGATTTGGAGAAGCAGCCAGCTGGTTTGGACCTGGAATCCAGGCTTCCCAGTCCCTGTCCGCGGGGCAGAGCCGTGCTTTCCTCTCTGGGCCGCCCCTGCGGAGGAAGGAATTACTGATCTGAAGGCGGCACGCGGGGTGGTCTGAGCCTGATGCTCATGTTCCTTTTTCTCAGCCCCTCGCGCCCAGACACGTGTTAGGCCGCCTCCTGGCTCCCCCTGAACCTCATGCTCCTTCACTTTCACCGCCAGCCCCTCAGCCCTTCCTCTGGCCTCTCTGCTCCCTTGTCTAGGCTGGGCCCCTGCACCTGGAATGGGTTCCTGCCTGCACACCAGACACCCCAGCTCCCTGATACCTCACCCCCTTGCCAGTGTGCGGCCGAGATGAACCCTGCTGCCCTCCCCGCTCACCAGGAACAGAGCTTTCTGGGGATTCTATCAGCACAACAGGCGTTCCCCCTCTGTGCTCCTTTCTAGTCTGCAGTCAAGCCCATAACTGCCACCTGCCTCTCCCTCCCCCAACCCAATGGGCCATCCACCCACGCCCCTCAGCTTCCCTCTGCCCCTCTGACATTGCTCCTGCCCCAGAGTGACAGCCCACCCTGCCCCAGAAATCCGGGTGCCCACTGCCCCTCTGAGGGTCTGTAACTGCCCCAGCCTCTGGATTTGTGGTGCCAGCTTTCCTGCCCCAGCCCTGTAGGGACACTGACAGGTGCAGATGGGGACAAAGCGAGGCGGGGGCTCCTGGCTCCACACTGGCACCTACACAAAATAGTTCTCCTACATTCAGTTTCACTTTTTCTGTCAAAGAAAAAAAAAAAAAAAGCTTTACATTTAAAGTTTCCATTTCCCCTGCTTCTCAACTCTGACTCTCTTATTCATCCACTCAGCAAGTTATTCCCATTGTCACAGAGTAAATAAGATCAGTTATGTAAAGCGTTTGCACAGTGCTTGGGCGTTACTAAGTACTTCGTATGCAGCAGCTGTTATTATTAGCTATTGATATACCTGATTTACCAGTGAGTACACAGCTCAGTGGAGGCTACCCTTTGGTTTTCTTCTGAGAGTCTGTTGCACATCCAATGAGGCTCAAAGGAGGAAGAAATCCTTGTCTAGTAACTGGACGTATTAAAGACTCTAGAAAAGAGTTCCCTTTTAAGAGGGTGAGAAAGGCAGAGCTTCTCCTTAGATGCACTGGGTTACGTTGCCTAGAACTAGAACATAAGCACCTGCTGTTCATTAAGGAAAGCTGTGTTTTTGAGTCTTTATTAGGGACCATGCCCTGAGCAGACTGTACCGTGAGTGTGTGTATAAATGAGTGGCGCACTTGGGAACACACCCTGTCAGAAGCCACGAGAACTTCACCCAGAACTGTCGGCCCAGCGTCCTGGAAAGGGCCAGTTTCCTGTGTTCTCGTACCTGCTGCTTTCTCCAGGTGCTGTCCCAGTGCCCGTGGCCTGTCCTGTCCTGCCATGCGTTGCAGAAGTGCCCGGCCACACCCACACTCCTACTCGAGGTCGGATGAAAGACCCTGGGCGTGAGCCCTGAAGGAAGGCGCTGTTTAACGGGAAACCCCGCAGGGCCCAGCATAGAGCAGCCCGAGAGGGGGCCCTGAGCCTCCTGCTTGGGTTCGTGCCCTTTCCCCGCAGTGCACTGGAGCCTGTGGCCTCTCTCTGCTGAGTCTCAGTTTCCTCATCTGTAAAATAAAAATAACCCCTCAACATTTGCTTTTGGTTTTCAAAGGCACGCCCTTTTGGGGAGATCCTAGTAACACATCTGATTCTTTTACTTCTTTTAATCCTTGCCCAAGAACATGCTCAGAGAGAGGAAGAGAGAGGGAGGGAGGGAGAGAGACATCCATGTGAGGGAGAAACATGGATCTGCTGACTTCCATGCATTCCCAGAGCAGGGATCGAACGGGAAACCCAGGCATGTGCCCTGACCAGGGATCGAACGGGAAACCCAGGCATGTGCCCTGACCAGGGATCGAACGGGAAACCCAGGCATGTGCCCTGACCAGGGATCGAACCGGAAACCCAGGCATGTGCCCTGACCAGGGATCGAACTGGTACCCTTTCTGAGCACAGGACGACACTCAACCCACTGAGCCACCCGGCCCTACTGCCTGTTTCTTTTGAAAGGCGAAATGAGACAAAGCATTTGGGAACCACCATACGAAGGTCATGGGGCGGCTGCTTGATCCTGAGCTGGGCCCGGCCACCTGAGAGGCTGTTTCTGTAGGTTTTCTTGCTCCTGCCAGTAAATTCCTTCAGGATGGGCCAGCGGACATTTAAAATGCCAAAGCGCATTTCACAGAACGGTACTCCCAAGTGTCTCTGTTTTTAATCACATTGGGGAAACTCAGAGGTGTCAGGCGCTCGCAGCCATGAACGGCCCTGAGAAGTGATGCACTGAGGAGGTGCGTCGTCCGGCAACGCAGACCCCACTCCTGCCCGCGTACGTAGCCAAAGGCTGTTCTGAGGTGCAAGGAAGTTCACCAGGGGGAGCTGGGGGGCTTGGCAAGGCCTGGTGGTGGTGACCTGGGTCCTGAACATCAACGAGGCACTGCCCAGGCAGAGCTGAACTTAGGGGCCAAGATCCCACAGGCAGCCACTGGAATTCAGGCCTTCAGGTGGCCTCTCTTGTACTCAAAGGCTAGTGGGCCAGGCAACATTCCAGATACAAGAGAAAGAAAGAAGAAAAAGGTGTTTGGATGTCATTTTTGCTATGGGCTGAATTGTGTTCCCTCCACATATGTGGAAGCCCTAACCCCCCAGTGCGGTGGTATTTGGAGATGAGGCCTTTAGGTTTAGAGGGGGTGGGGCCCCCATAATGGCATTAGTGCCCTTATAAGAAGAGACCCCAGAAAACTATACTCTCTCTGCCAGGTGAGGGCAGTGAGAAGGCAGCCTTCTGAAAGCCAGGAGGGAGCTCTCACCAGCTCCTGGCTGTGCTGGGATCCTGATCTCAGACTTCCAGCCTCTAGAACTACGAAAAAAATAAATCTGTGTTGTTTAAGCCACCCAGTCTCTGATATTTTGTTATGGCAAGTTGACTAAGACAAGTCCTATTTCGAAACTCATAGACTGTTAAATGTGTCTTTCCAGGTAGGCATTTCTGTTATCGATGTGTTCTGTTTCACAGCTTTTAAATATATCAGATTTTGCCCTGGCTGGCATTGCTCAGTAGTTAGAGCATCAGCTTGCAAATGGAAGGGTAGGAGGTTCAATTCCAGTCAAGGTCACGTACCTGGATTGCAGGTTCCCACCCTGGTTTGGGCTTGTGCAGGAGGCAACCAATTGATGTGGCTCTCTCGCTTCTATGTTTTCCTCTCTCCCTGTCCCTTCCACTCTCTCTAAAAATCAATGGGGGGAAAAATCCTCCAATATGATTAACAAAACAGAAAATATAAGATTTTATTTCATCAGTAATTGAAAGAGCTAAACAACATATTTTAATAAATTTTTCCCACTTAAAAGACCCCATTTTGACAGCATCAAAGATATATTTTTACTCTAAAAAATTTTCTTTTCAAATCCCTTATCAATTACAAGTTAATGAAATAGGACAAGTTTCTTTCCAAATAAATGGCAAAGGGCTTGGTGTTTCTGGCAGGTCTCACCATTAGCAGAAGCACGGGGCTCTGTCTGGAGTATCCCCCCTTTCCCTCTCCTTTCTGAGCTGCTCGTCAAAGACAGTGCTGACCTCTGCTGCCAGTTCCCACCATGCGGAACTGGCCCTGCTGGCCTCTCCCTGGGACAGGAGACCAAGGAGCCCAGCCTCTCTTCAGGCTTCTACCCCACCCACCCACACCCAATCCCAGAGTTCCATTTACTGCAGTCTGCCATCTCCCGTTCTGAAACTGTGGGCATCCCTCTAGGATCAACCTCCAAGTGCCAGGCCCTCGCTCGCACTCTCTCTGGAGCACAGAAGATCTCGTTCTTATTAGAATGTGTTTAGAAGGAGAAGTTTCATGAACAATTCTTTGGCGTTTATCAATGTGAACTTAGATCCCCTTAAAACACGTGTGCGCGCACACACAGATCTAGCATTAAGAGTTTTCTACACAAGGCATGATATTATAGACTGCAAACATTCTTCCTTCTTGACTGTTGAACTGGACACGCGGCCCACAGCACCGATCTGGGTGGACATACCTGAAAGCTTAGAGAAGACCAAACAGCAGCATATCACAGTGTCTGTGTCAGCATTTTCTCTCTGGTTCTCCTTTGTGACAAAACCAACAGGTAAGGAACCCTAGCAGGACTTCTCCCATTGCTTCCTCCACAGGTTTACTCCTGGGACCTGGTTTCTAGGACCCAGGTGAAGTGCAAGGCAGAGAGAGTACATTGACAGATGTAAGTGAATGAAGAATTCTGCAGGATGAGATGCTTTGATGCAGTGGGTCAGGGCACCGGGTTGCCTTTATTCCCTCTGCATGTATGTGTGGCATGGGTGGCATTTGGAGATGGTTTGGTGGGCTGTGCCACGGTGGGAGAAGAGGACCTCCAGGGTAAGGACATGGAGTAGGAGAGGGGCAGTCCAGGGAAAAATGATGACCACGCCAGTGAGGGCAAAGAAAATGAAACAGGACAAGACAACTTAGTTAGGCTCAGGACAGAATGGGGAGGTTATGAATCCCCATCACACACAGTTGAGGGGACACAAGAATACACACGTAGGAGACAGAAGTTCTAGAATTACCTGGAAACCTGCTAGGAGTTTAGGCTACAGGTTCAGGGAGGGAAAGAAAAAGAGAAAGCAGTTCTGAAGGGACACTGAGGATACTCAGCATGTCACTCTGTGGAGATCATGCAGTGAGTGGAGAATCATGCCCAGGCTGCTTCCTCTAAAACAATTGTTCTCAGCTCTTAGGCCTACTAGTTACCGGGAGGGCAAGGTGATGCTGATCCAAGGACCACACTCTGGGAACCGCTGTTCGGAAGACCATTTGTCTTTGTTAATAGAGAAACTTGGTCTAACAGAGGGCAGTTGAGGAGAAAACAAGGTGGGAGGGGTTCGAGTCTATCAGCTCATGATGAGAGACACAACATTCAGCTCTGTGTCTTTGAAGTCAGTCAACATCTTTCAAGTGATAGTAAGAACTGTGCACTTTTCCAGTTAATTCCGGATATGTGCTGAATTCCTAGATTGAGCTCTTTGCATTTGGGGATGGTTTTGCTGTTGGTGATAATGGTTTTGGTGTTTAAGAAAGTAACGAACTACTTGAGAGACTCTGGACTCTGCGAATAGGTTTCCCCTGGGAAGGGCTCGGTGGAGGGAATGGAAGGCATTGTTTTCTCTGTGCCCAGCGACATGCGCAGGCCCCTGAAGCCCAAACAAACGAGCAAATGAAAGACAAAAGCGCAAAGGAGACCATCCTTTCCATCTGCAAAGGCAAAATAATTAAAAACTAGGTGAACATTACAGTGGTAATAATAGAACTTCATACTATGTATTAATTATATAAACAGAGAAATTGTTAGAATTCCTCCAGGGCCCACTGCCTTGTTTTGTATTGAACTCTCTTTCACATATATACGTGTGTGTGTGTGTGTGTGTGTGTGTGTGTATTCCAACTTCAAACCCTAGATCTATGCTGTTCAGACTAGTAGTTCTCAAGATGTACATATCTGTTGGGTGTATCTGAGTTCAATATAAAATATACGACACAGAACTTCAGGCCCTAGAACTATGCTATTCGGCCTGGTGGTTCTCAAACTTCAGTGAGCACCAGACTCACTTGAGGGACTTAAGAAAACACAGGGTCCTGGGCCGCGCCTGGAGTGGGTCTGATTCAGTAAGTCTGGAGTGGACTCAGGGATTTGTATTTCAATTTTCCAGGAAAGACTGCTGTGTGTTTAGGGCCATAACTGTCACGTCAGAATCACGGGGAGGACTCCCTAAACCAGACTCCTGGCCCCGCTCCTGGGGCTTCTGAGTCGGTGAGTCTGCTTGGGTCCGAGAACATGTATTTTAATCACGGTCCAGGTGATGTTGCTGTTGGTCCCAGAACCACACTTTGAGGACCACCAGTTAGACCAACTTGACTGAACTTGGGATCTAGTAGGGGATCTGGTATAAAAGACTGAAGTTAGTCTCCCCAACCCCCCAAAATACCAACCAAAACTGGGCACTGGGATTTAATGAGTCCGGGATGGCGTGGGCATACGTGTGCTTTCCAAACTCTCCAGGCGACTGTTGCGTGCAGCTAAGACTGACAATCACCGCCACACCCGCAAAGGATGCAATGCATGCCTCACCTGCAGTTTTTGTTGCTCACCTGGCTGAATAGGACGTCTTCCAACTACAATATATTCCTGCTTTAATAAGTGCATGCAATATATACCTCTTTGCTACACTGAAGTAAATGGAAGTTATGGCAGCCATTTCTGAATTTGAGAACTAACTAGGTTAAGTGAGGAGGGGATTCTCCCCCCCTTTTTTGCTATAAATACAAGTTACTGTCTGAAATTGTTTGAATGTAACATGGTAACCCACCCCTTTGTTGATCTGCAGCTAGTCATGTAAACAGAAACATTATAACTGTTATTATGAAAGCAGTTTCCTATAAATGAGAATTTATGCTTATATCTAAATAAACTTGAAACCTGATCAAACACCCTGGCTCCAGGAAATGACTTTGGGTTTGGACAACAGAACCCAGAGAAAGGGTTTGCTGCCAGCTGAAATTATGAGTATACGGGGTCATTTTAAATCACACAGTATGAGAATAACTTGTCTGCTACAGACAGTAGAAGCTGAGATTTGGGGGGCAGAGGGGATGGGGCAAGTGCCAGACGGAGTCAGCTCCTAACCAGACCAGCTCAGCCATATCAGTCAAATACATGTTTGTAAATAATTACTTTGTACATCAGCTTTCACTGGAAACTATTGTGCTTTAGCAGCTGATTAAGTATGTTACCATTCATGACCCTTCTAGAATATACTATGCAAGTTCCAGGTCTCACACGGAGAAAAGCCTTAGCAATTTAGCACTGGGAACTGAGAAGCTCACTAGTGGGTGATGACAAAAAAGACACGCCATAGCAAGAACTGGCGAGGACCTGCAGTTGGCTGGCTGGGAACTCAGGGCCAATGTTGACGCCATTGGTCGGTTTCCTTAAAAGTTAAACAACTTGAACACACAAGGAGCAATTCTGCTCCTAGGTATTTACTGAAGAGAAGTGGAAGCACGTCCCCATAAACATGTGCATGCAAATGTTTACAGCAGCGTTATTCATCATGGCCAAAAGGTGGGCCTGTCCATCACAGACGAAGGTACACTGACTTTTCAGAGCCCATGAAAGGGCAGGACTGACATACTCGCCGCCACCTGGATCACCTTGAAAACAGGATCCGTGAAAGAAGGCAGTCACAGAGATGACAGTACATGATCCCACCGAGATGAAACGTCTAGGCTTGGCCTACTTCGGACAAGGTCAGTGATCGCTTAGACCTGGGGTGGAGGGAGGGAGGGAAGAGGGGGGAATGTGGGGAAAGGAAAGTTAAAGGGCGTTTGGTTTTTCTGTTACCTTTTGAGAAGATGAAAATGTGCTAAAACTGACCCTACAGATGGGGCGTTTATCTGTGCGTGTCCTGACAGCTATAGAGTCGCCCACTTTAAATGGGCATGCGAACCGCTTGCTGAGAATCGTGGACAGCAAAGTTCCACCAGCCCATCTCTGACATCACCCTGGGCATGGCTGCGGGCGCGGGATCGTCCTGGCGCTGGGGAAGGGGAGCGGGGTTTGGGGCGCCGCGGGGGCACCGCCTCGCCTGCTGTCGCTGCACGCAGCTGCCCCAGCTGAAGCCGCACTGCACGCGGGAAGCGGGGGCCGCTCTCCCCGCAGAGAAGGCACCCCGCGGCCGGCTCCGGGGGCGGGTCCCGGAGCTGCGGCCTCCCGGCCGGCGGACGACCGTCCTTCTTCCCCCTCTTCCCGGCCAAGGGCAGCCGCCCTCCCGCGTGACCTGGCAAGAGCGGCGGTTCCCTGACCACGCTTCCCCCCATTGTGTGCCCAAGCGCCCGCCGGGGGGACGACCCGGAGGCCGGGCGCCCGGGACCCACGGGCCCCTCCGGGCGGCGGGGGAGGGGCGCTGCGGGCGGCGCGGCCCGGTTCCCACGCTCCATTGTCGGCGACTTTGTTTCCAATTCCCATCACGTGCGCCAATTAGTCGGGCCGGTGGCTGGCGGGGAGGCGTGCGGCCGCCGGGAGCGGGGAGTCCGCTTCCTGTGGGAGGGCGGCGGGCCGGCTCCTCCCGCGCCCCCCGCGCCCCCCGCGCCCCCGGCTCCCCGTCCCCGCCCCCGGGCGGCAGCGGGAAGGGGAGACGCGCTGGCGGTGGGGCCGACGCCCGGAGGAGTGAGGAGCGGGTGCGAGGGCAAGGCCCGCGGGCTCCTCGTGGCAGGGGGGCCTCGCTCACTCCGCCATCTCGGGGCTGAGTCTTCCCGGGAAAGTGTGGTGTGAAATTGTGAAAACTCTGCTCGCTCCGAATAAAGCAAGCACGCGCCGCAGGAAGGGAGCAGGAGGCCCGGTGTCCTGTCGTGAGCGGTGGCTTTCCGATGGGGGAGACGGGGGTCTGAGCCAGGGACCGTCTGTGGTCGCCGGGCTCTGAGTCCGATGCGCTCGCTCGGACGCTGAGCCTTTAGGAGGCGCAGGGAGGGGGAGGCAGGGCCAGGGGACAGGTCCCACCGCCCAGGGTGCTGAGCCTCTAGGAGGCGCAGGGAGGGGGAGGCAGGGCCAGGGGGCAGGTCCCACCGCCCCGGCATGAGAAAGCCGCTCCGAGTGTCTTGACCTTTGTTGGGCGGCAAGATTCAGAAACACTTTGGTGCTCGCCATGGAAGGCCCAGGGGAAGGCAATGTTCCCCACCCCTTCCTATAAATAAGAGGGGGGCTGGCTCTTTAAAGGCCGCGGGGTCTAACCTGACATGTTCTAGCAACGCAGAAGGTTCTGCTCTTTCCATAGAAAATGGCCAGGCGGCCCAGGAATAAGACGGAAGGTAACCTCATTCAACACGCATTCATTAAGGATTTTTTTTATAAAAAATACATGTTTTTATCAATTTTAGAGCGAGGAAGGGAGAGGACGAGAGAGACAGAAACATCAATGATGAAAGAGATCGGCTACCTCCTGCGCACGCGCGCGCGCGTGCGCGTGCGCGCGCGCGCACACACACACACACACACACACACACACACACACACACACACCTCCCCCTGGTTGAGAATGGAGTCTGAAACCTAGCATGTGCCCTGACCGGGAATCTAACCGTGACCTCCTGGCTCATGGGTCTGTGTCAACCACTAAGCAACACAGGCCGGGCCAGCAAAGATGTCTCGAACGTCTCCTGTGAGCCAAACACTTGCCCGGGGCTGGAGGTGGAGCGATGAGACCCCTGAGCCTGCCTTTACGCAGTTTCCCGATTCCGTGGAGGAGGCAGACACGCCTGTAAGCCTGAGGTTAAGGGTGACTCAGCATGGAGGTCTGCGCTGGGGACCGTGAGCGCCAGGCAAGGGCACAGAGCCAGCAGGGACTTGGGAGAGGCTCCTAGAGAAAGGGTGACTCATCTGACGCTGGAGCGACAAGTGGCCGAGAGAAGGGAGGAAGGGCATCCTGCAAAGAGGTGCAAGGACGAACCACAGCCTGCGAGTGTGAGCACAGCTGCTGCAGGGCCCGTGGTGGGGTCACGGAAGGTCTTGGGCTCTGTCCTAAATGCCACGAGAGATTTTAAGCAAAGGAGTAAGGTCATCAGGCTTGTCCTTTAGAAAGGTCACTTGGGCCCAGCCAGTGTGGCTCAGTGGTTGAACATCAACCCATGAGTCAGGAGGTCACGGTTCTATTCTTTGCAGGGGCACATGCCCTGGTTGTGGGCCCAATCTACTGGGATGTGCAGGAGGAAGCTGATCAATGGCTCTCTCTCGTCATTGATGTTTCTATCCCTCTCTCTCTTCCTCTGAAATCAATAAAAACATATTTAAAAAGAAAAGAAAGGCAGCTTGGGTGGTTGTTTGCAGGATGGGTTGCAGGGACTCGGGCTAGGGCCAGGGAGAGGGGTTGGGACTGACCTCGCGAGAGACCGAGAGGTGTGGAGAGGATGGCAGCTTCCGGAGCTGCTCACAAGCTGGAACGACCTCATTCTGGCCATCGGCAGCTAGGAGGTGCCGGGGACCATCTCAGGTCTCCATCACACACCTGGATGAGGGATGGTCAGGTTCACTGGGGTGGGCAACTCAGAAGACAAAGACCAGGCTTTGGGCCACGTTATACTAGAGTGACTGTGGGCGTCCAAGCAGGTACCCAGGTGGATGGGAGCTCAGTGCACGGACAAGGGCCATTAGGCAGGCGCTGGCCAGCCTCACGCCCACCGGCCTCTGTGAGATGCCCACCTCAAGCAGCTCCCAGGCTGGCGCTCCTGAAAGGGACTCAGGAGACAGGAGGCAGGAGCCCCCATCTGTGAAGTGTCAAAAGTGCTCAAGTTCACAGAAACAGATGGTGGGTTTGCCAGGGGTCCAGGGGCAGGAAAAAAGGGAAATTGTGTTCTGATGGGTGCAGGCTGCAAGATGTGAAACTTCTAGAGGTCCAGTCACAACCACACAGTCAGAGCTACCTCAACTGACCACTTACATGTGGCTGAAATTGTAAATTTTATTTTTTTTATCCTATATAATAAAAGGCTAATATGCAAATTGCCCCCTCAACCAGGAGTTTGACCAGGGGGCAGGACTGGCCAACCTCCTGAGGCCCCTCCCGCTGGCTGGCCCAGCCCAATTGGCCCTAATCAGGGTGAGCTGGCCGGACCCCACCCGTGCACGAATTTGTGCGCAATAATAAAAGAACGCTGGGGTGGGACTCAGAAGGGGAAGAGGTGGCCCTGCCAGCATCCTATGGCCACGCTAGGAGGAGATGCTGTCCTTTGTGACACCCTGTTGCCTCTTCTCTCAGGGAGGGTTAAGTTGAAATAGAGAGTTAGTATTAAACAGTGTGACTCAGAAACCTTCAAAGTGATTATGCCCTTTGACCTGCATATGGTCTTCCACTGCCTGAAATCAATGCCCCCCCACAAAATCCAAAAAACATTGGGGGGAAAGGTCGTTGAAAATATTAGATATAATTTGTGCACTAAGAATTCAAATAATTAAACAAATAATTAAACATAGTCGAATACCATATAACTGTTATAAACCTTTACAAAGAATTTATAGCGAAGTGGGAAATACTTATAAAGTCAAGCAAAACAAAAGTCAGGATACGAAACTGTGTGTATTCTTTCATCATCAGTAGGTCAGACCCAACCTCGGCACAGAAGAACCCAGAAAAAAGCAGGTTAACATGTCCATGTTTAGATACTGCTGGGTGGGGCCATCAAGGATAATTTTCCCATTTATTTTTCTGTATTTTCTAAATTTCTATGCTACGCATACATTATTTTATAATGGGAACATAACCTATATAAATTCTTTTTTCTTAATTTTCTTACAGAATTCTCTATAATTCCTTTGACTTAAAAAGAGGTGATTTGCATTTAGCTCAAAGCTGCAACAGGTTATGACGTTGGTGACATAAATGTGTCAAAAGCCACCTTTTAGTAAAAACTCAGACTGAGAATTCCTCAGATATTCCAGTAGCCTGTCTCTTTGCTGTGCTTGTGTGGGAAACAGGAAGCGGATCTTGGGATCAGGAAGTGATGTCGGACGGTTTAGCTGATTATAAGTGCTGCACTGGCAAATTAAGACCTTCCCTTTAATTGGGCGTAATGGGTTAGACGAGGTAATAGGCCACCTGTGGCTGGCACCGAGCCAGGTCCCAGGAGCCCCCAGACCACAGCTTTGGTGTTGAGTGGCCCAAGGTCAGCGGGGATGGCTTTTGATGCCATATCGAGTTACACAGGCTGTCACAGAGACCTATGCAGGCAAAACCCAAGGGTCCGATCTGGGTTGCAATCTGTCGATAAAAGGAAAAGGGGTATGGAATAGTTAAAAGAATTTTTTCTTTAAAAATAATCCGCAACCAAGGGAATAAAGAGCATTTCTTATGTGTCAGGGACTTCCTAAGGCATCTCATGTGTAATGCACTTGCAACAGGCCTGTGGAGTCCGTTCTACCAGCATCATCACAATCATCCTCACTTTGCAGATGAGGAAACTGAGGCACGGTGAGACTGACTGCAGGTCACACAGCTTCCTGGGCAGCGCTGGGACTTGAACTCAACCAGGGAGACTTTGTTGCCTCTGTTCCCCACTCTGCTGTTTCACCAGCTCTTGCTCAAACATGCTTTCCTAGTTAACTGGGAATCCAGACGCCCCAAAAGCCCCAGTCATGCGACGTTTCTTACAGGTTCTGTTGTAATTGTCCTATTTTATTGTTGTTGCTCTTCATCTCTTGCTGTGCCTAATGTACAGAATAAGCTTTATCATAGGCATGTAGAGGCAAAACCAGAGTAGCGTAGGGTGGGTACCATCCACGGTTTCAGGCTCCCTGAGGTCATGGAACGTGTCCCCGGTGTATAACAGGGGACTAGCGCATGTATGTCATACCTATTGCAAACATCAGGTCTTCACCAACAGAAAGAGCGAAACATAGTAAGGTTGTAAATAAACTCTAATTTTCTGAGAGCACAGCCAGCATTTTAGAGGAAGAACGACACCAACTTCAGGATTGAAAATGCTGTCAAAGAAATTCCAGGAGCTGCTGCAGCTTTAAGGCAGTGAATGAATGGGCCGAAAGATGCACCAACTGAATTCAAAATCAGCCAGACCGCCATACGCCCAGGAGCAGATGTCTTTGGGGTTTCTCCAAAGCCACGTCACCTCTCATCACCCAAGCGTCACTGCACCCCTCTGCCGTCTCCAGGGCACCTTTGCCCAGCCCCATGCTGGCAGAGGGCTGTCTGCAGTCTGTCATCTGGGCCTGCTGTTGGAGGTGTCCAGGGGCCGCCACACCAGCACCCACCCCCACCAGGCCCCCGACTGCCACATGGCCTGGAAAGTCTGTGTCGGAGCACAGAGTGGATGCTCCAGCTCTGACTGCTCAGCTGCCCTTGAACCACATAGAGGGAAACCTTCGAGGTCTGGGCCTCCCAGGAAATGGTCCGCTCTGTGTGTCCCTTGTCATCTGTTCGTCCCACACCACTTCTTCCAGGGCCCGCAGCACGCCAGCCTGTGGGTACCCAAAAAGTGTCGGTCAGAGAGTCCAAAGGCCTCGTGCCTGCCCGGTCCTACAGCCCCTGGGAGATGACTCTTCGCTCCAGCGAGGGATCCAGCCCTCCTGCCCCTTCCTCATGGGCCTTCCAGGCATCTCAGACGCAACAGCGCCAGCAGCTGGCACTGAAAATGCTCCCTGGTCTCACCGGCGAATGCCCACAGGCACAGGACAGTTCTCGGAGGAGCAGGCCTCCAGCCCTGCGCCTCTGTGCGTGCCGGGAATGGCACCCCAGGTCAAGTGTCCCCGTTCAGATGACGTGGGAGAAAAGGGACGAAGCCGGGGCTGGGAGGAGGGCTTCATCTGGCCCATGCCCAGATCACCAGCACTTTGAAGTCTGATGGGAAGATACTTTTGGGAGGACCCAAATACTCGCCGCGTCGTCCCATTTCTCCGACAGGCAGGTAGCAGCTCCTAACTCAGTGACGGCCAGCCCCGTCCTCCAGAGGGGGACCAGGGACCAGTGCGCCGGGAGCAGGCGGAGATGCTGGGCTCGCTGGGCGGAGGCCCTCGCGGAGGGGCTGCTCGCTCCTGCTTTTGAAGACAGGATCCCAACCCGCCTGGACGCAGACGGGTCCCCAGCATTCCCTGCAACACTGCGGGCCTTGAGGTGTTCCACAGCCACGCGACAGACCCAGCTCTGACCTCAGCCAGACCCGTAGCTCACAGGTCTAAAGCCACCTGGGGTCACAGCCCACTCAGGGTCACAGGTTGTGACCGGCATTTTTGAAGCAGAAGAGAAAACCCCCGTCACTGCGCGCAGCCGGCCTGAGACAGCTCAGGCTCCGCAGGTGAAGGGAGCGGCCTGGGCCTGTGCTGTCCCAGGGCCGGGCATTCCTGCTGAGGCGCGTGGCAGGGAAAGCAGCGGCCAAGGGGTGCTCTCTCAGCTCAGCCCCCCTTTCTGCACGCAGCTATCTCCCACGCGGCTCCCCAGTGCGTCGGGAAGCGCGCCGCACCTCTCAGCTCTCCCCCCCATTCCCAGCGCCGCCGTCCAGTCCACACCCAGTCCTGCAAGAGGTGGTGTCCCCACCCGCGTGGCCCAGGCGATGTGCCATTCACTTCCTGGGTGTCATTCACAAAATCACAAACATGTTGCAGAGCTAAACTGGTCACGCACATACACACACGCACACACGCTTGCACACGCACACACACGTTTTCTGGCCAAGTCAGCAAAAGGTAAAATGTCTCAGGATTCGCCTAAGAGTCATCAGAGTTGCACGCATCCTGCCCCGCCCCCACCCCTCTCTCCCATGTTCAGGCTTTGAATCAGCCAGACAACCATGCGCCCAGGAGCAGATGTCTTTGCACGTTTGCAAAGGGCTCCGGCCGGCGGGCGAGCCAGACTGGCCGCACGGGGCTGCAGCAGGGCCGCGGCTGGCACGGACCCCCTCGCGGTGACTTGGCTGCAGCGGGTGGGTAATCCCGGCTGAGCCCCACGCGGTGCGCACCGCCACCCCCTCGCAGCTGCCTCAGCACTTCAGCAGCCTGACAGGAAGTGTGACCTACCCCTCACCTGTTGCAACGTGACTCCACTTCACTCATTCACGCTGCCAGACGGTCGGCGGATGTTTCTGCAGCCTCTGCCATGGCTCCCCTTGCACGGGGTCCCACAGGGCCTGGTGTGGGCGCTCACAGCCCAGCCCCCCTGCCCCCCGGGCCACACACTCGTAAATCTCCATGCCGGGGCTGTACAGCTGAGGCACTTGTGTGAGGAAGGACATGCAGGGAACAAAGGGGTGGCTTGGGCGGTCCGGCCTGGCTCCTGGCGGCCTGGTCATGGCCTGACGCTGTGGACGTGGCAATGGAGAATGATGAGCATCTTCCTCCTCAGAGGAATTGTCCCTGAACTTCTTCTCTCTCAAGTCTCAGTTCAATAGTCTCAATTATTATCGTTTTAATCCTCACCCAATGATATTATTCATTGACTTCTACAGAGAGGAAGGGAGATAGAGGAGGAGACACACACACACACACACACATACATCAACTACCGCCCATGCAAACCCAAGCCAGGGATGGAACCTGCAGCGTGGGTGTGAACCCAGGCCAGGAACTGAACCCGAAACATTTTGGTGTACAAGACAATGCTCCACCGCCTGAGCATCCAGGTCGGCTCATATTCTAAAGGAGTCTTCTTTTCATAGCCAACTTCTGTCCCTTTGGTCAATGTTGTTGCTGAAGGAGGTCACGCTAACCCTCCCGCTGTCAGGCCCAGCGCCCTATGAGAGTAGACTTTGTTCCCTGCCTGATCCTCAACATCTAGGACGGCATCTGGGGGTAAATGTTTGCTCCGTAAATGTATGGGTCCCTTGTCCCTGGCTTCACTAGGCTACAGTGGGGGCTAATGTGAGTTTAATATGAGTTTCTATTATGAAAAGTGACAAGGACAGCCCATGCGGCCCACCGCTCTCCCCTGCTCACTGCTGAGAGCTCCTGGACACGCCTTCGCTGTGCCTGGCCACGAGCTGCTGCCGATGGTGAGACGCTGGAGACTGAATAGCGGACGCCGCCCTCGGCCCCACGCCCTCTGAGCGGGAGGCCCTGGCGTGAGCCAGGAGGGGTGGGACGAGCGCCTCACCCCCCGGTCGCCTCTCTTCCGCAGGCGCCGATGCGGTGTGGCTCTGTGCTGTGCACTTGAGGATCTGCAATGAAGACACTTCTGCTGTTTCTTTACAGCCCCTGTGTCCCCGGGGCCTGGCCAAGCCCGCAAGGTGCTCGTCTGGAGATAAGAGGCAGATTCGGAATCTCTTCTCTCTGAGGATCATCGAGACTTGGAATTGGGCCAGGCCTGTTAGCTCAACACTCCCTTCGGGTGAGCAGGACCCAGGAGGCGACTCAGTGTCCCTGCCACAGGACTGCCCTGTGAGCCCACCCTCCTGGGAACACCTGCTTTGCAGGGTCAACCCTGAGCTAGAAATCCCTTCTTTTAAATGGAAACGTGGGTTGAAATGGACCAGGAACCTGGCCAAGCCTGTGTATGTTATACATAACTCTCAGATTTCATTTAATTCATATTTACATAATATTCTAGAGCTGGTGTGTGTCCAGAAAGCTCAGAGAACTGGACACACACCCAGACAGCGTGGCTGCTGGGGAACACTGTGGGGGACACTCAGCCTCTCTCTAGCCCGCGGGTGCTCTGTCGGGTGAACAATCACAACAGCAACTGGGAGAGAGTGGACTTCACAGAAGACACCACAGGTCCTATGGGCGCGCCCGCAGCGAACAGGGCACCGCCATTGCTCAGACCCGGAGGCAGCTTGTCGCGGTGTCGGGATCGCACAGGGCGCTCACCAACTGCCCACCGAGTGCTGTGTGGGTGCCCCCTGTACCCTAGAAACCCTTTGTATATGGAGGCAAATGGATTTATATTTGTTTGTTTGCTCAACAATCAACACATAGTTATTGGCAATTGTGGCCGTGCAATAGAGACTCTCCTAGTCACAGTCATAAACAAAGGAGTTCTTGGGAAACTGACCATAATAAACAGGACACTCTAACATAAAATGACTGGGATGAGCTGCCCCGGGCCATCCCAGCCCCTTTCTCCCTTGCATTCTCAAGTGTAAAGACCGAAAAAATAAAATGCTTATTTCCCCAACATCCCTTCCTACTCGGGGTAGAGGGTGACCTACACCCCGCGTCCAGGCAGAATACCCTGAGGACGGTTCCCCTTGAAGCCAAATGAAAGACTTCGACCCTTTGACCTTTCCATCTCCTCGTCTGGGACACAGACGAAATGCCCAGAGGTGCAGCATCTGTCTTGTGACCTTGACGTGATGATCACAAGGAAGAAAGTCAAGATGTTAAGGGTGGCCGAGGAGAAAGTAAGCAAGAGCCAGAGTCCATGGGGACGTCACCGACACAGGCCTGGCCTCCCTCCCCGGGGTGGCTGATGGGCGAGACAAATGAAGATCTGTCCACACAGGCCTGTTCGTTCCTATTCTCAGCCACTCCCTTCCCTAACTCGCAGAGGACTTGGAGTTGTCGGTGGGAAGCTACTTTCACCAACATCTGTGTGGAAATCTTCTTTGAGATGACATTTTAGCTGCGACCTTAATGATCAGAAGGAGCCGCCGTGTGAAGATCTGGGAGGCAGAATCCAGGTGCAGGAACCGGGAGTGCAAAGGCCCTGGGGCAGACATACATGGTCTGTGTTAAGAACCAGTGTGCTGGAAGCACCTCAGGCACGGGGTGTGCTCCACCCTGGAGTCCTGGAGCGGGCAGAGCCTGGGCACGGCAGCCTTGGAAGCTGGGCCCACACTCTGGATGCCTTCCTGACTCCAAGGCGAGAGTTGGCATAGATGGATTTGAGGGAAATTCCAGAGGCAAAGCCTCAGCAGGACTTGCTGATGGACTGAATGGAAGGTACGGGAAGGAAGGGAGGAAGATGACTTAGATTTTTTTTATCCTGAACGTCTGTGGGAGCCATGGCCTAGGAGGGGAAAATGTGAAGGTCCAGGTGGGGTGAGGGGAGGACGTGCAGAACTGACGAGTGTGTGTTAGGTTAGAGATGCCAGTGACGGTGCCATATGGGAGGCTGGTACTTGAATTGGAAACTCCAGGGAGAAGCCAGGGCTGGGACAGAAATCTGGAAGCATCACGTGCAGATGGCATCAGTGTCGGGCTCCGGACCTAATTTCCTGGCTGAGGTCCTTGGACACCGACACGGAGATGCAGGTGGGAAGCCGCCACAGGGGACGAAGAAGGAGTGTCCTGGGGAGCGAGACGAAAACCAGGAAGCTTGGCGAAGAGGTGTTTAAGGAGGAGAGTCAGCAGCTCTGTTGAATGAGGTCAGGAACCCGAGACAGACGAGGTTGCTGGGTTTCTCGCTATTTACGTGTTTGGGTATCTTGCTAAGAGCAGTTTCAGAAAGAGGAGGGAAGAAGCCGGGTTTGAGTGGGTTCAAGACAAAATGAGTGATGAGCCCGTGAAGCAGGGCCTCTGGAGGAGCAGAAAAATTGGGACAGTGGCCGCCGGGGTTTGGGCCAACAGTGGGTCAGGGAGAGTGTTCGTCAGAAGAAAGCCGCTGCTATTGCCTGCAGTCGGGAGGGAAGGGGGCGGGTCTGTAATTTCTTGAGCTCCTTTCCTTCCAGCCTCTCCACACGCTGGATCCGGAGTTCCTACCCGCTGTGGACAGGAGGCAGGAATGCAGCACACGGAGGCCTGCCCTGCCAGCAGCTGTGTGGCCTGGACCTCTTACTGAGCCCACACGCCTCGGTTTCCTCACCCGAAACATGGATTCATCAAAACTCATTTGAAAACTGATTGATTAGATCTAACAAGGCAAAAATGGCGCTTACTTCAAATTAACGAAACTAGAGCAATGCATGTAGGACACGGCACAAGGCCTCAGGCAGGGCCAGTGCTCAGTGAATACCCGTGCTTTCCAGAGATGAGAAAGGGCAGCCTGAGGTTTAGTATCTTCACTCGTCGAACAAATCCATTGAGCTTCTAGTTTCCGCTCAGCACCACTGAGGCCAGAGCACGGCAGGAGCGGGACCAGAAGTGTCCCTGTCCTCACAGAACTTAGTGTCAGTGAGACAACAACTCCAGCTCACGCAGACCTACTGCGTGCAGGCCCTGCAGCTCCCCAGGGCGAGTAACAAAAGCAATGCCTCTCGCTTCCTGGGGACTATTGTGCGGTCTTCCCAGGGGTATCATGTGCACAGAGAATGAAACCCAACTCCAGGGAGCTAACCCTGTGGGTGAGGACATGTCACTGAAAGCAGAACCTTGAGGTGATGACTGGCCCCCCTATCCCCCTGAGCCCCCCCACCCCCGTTTCCCACGGAGGCTGTCGGAAAGGCGCTTTAAAGACGCGTCCCTCGGCATCGGCCTTGCCTCCCCTTCCTGGTGTCTCCCCACGTGGCTGAGTGAATGAAAGACACCTGGGACAAGAGCAGGTTAGACCCTGGGGGTGGTCAAGGCCAGTGTCACAGCTGACCAGTGGCCCCTCAAAGTTCCTCTGCTGGTGTCCTAACCGCAGGAGCGCAGCATGGACTGTCCATGGAGACGGGCCTTTAAGCGCTGATTCACTTAAACTGAGTCACACGCGTGGGCCCTGTAGGAGGAGGTTAGCAAGACAGGCACAGGGGGCAGACACAGGAGGACACGGCGAGAGGGGGCGGCCATCAGCGAGCCCAGGAGCGAGGCCTGGGAGAAACTGAGCCTCCAGCGCCTGGAGCTCGACCTCCAGCCTCCAGACGTGAGAAAGTGGGTGTTGCCGTCGGCCCGCCCGTCTGTGGTCCTTTGTCACGGCGGCCCTGGAGGATGAGAACAGGGAGTCCAGCACAGCGGCCTCCGGCTCCCAGCAGCTTCGCGAAGGAACTCACACGCCTTCTGACCAGCACGGAGGAGGGCCAGGCAGGCGGGCGGGGGCCACGTGCAAGCTCTGAGGTGGAAGGACAAAGCCCCAAGGCCGAGGCAGCCATCACCACCTCCAGGGAGGACAGCCTGGAAGGGTCTCAGGAAGACACAGGAGGTGAAGTGGGTGAGGTTGCCCCCCAGAGACTTCCCGGCATCGGATGGAGCCAAGAGTATTCTAGGGACAGGGCCCAGCACCCAGCGGCCTCCTCAGACATTGTCCTTACCAGGCTCTGAAATCGCATTATCCTTCTAGTGATTGCATGATTGTGCTTAATCGCAAGCACAAGTGCTATTGTCCCATTTCCCCGGTGAGGAAGCTGAGGCCGAGAAAGGTGGTAGGTCTGGGTGCACACCGGCTGCAGAGGGCACAGCAGGCGGTACCACCGGCCGGGCGAGGCTGGGCAGGAGCCCGAGTGGAGACCCTCTGCAGGGACGCCGAGGTGGGCGGGATGGAGACAGCCAGGCAGTGCCATGAGGAGGACAGACCGTTTTTATTTTTGAGAACAGGGAGGATTAGTAGCTGTGGGTAAATGGGAGGAGGGAAGAAACAGTGAAGATAGGAGAGAAGGTGGCTGGCAAAGAGAGTTCCGGAAGGAGCGCAGAAGCCCAAGATAAAGTGCATGTGCAGGTGGGGGAGTCGGTGGTGAGCACAGCCTGAGTGACCTTGAGAAGGGTCAGGACAGGCTGGGCGAAGGCGGGAGGGTGACCTCGGGCCTTGGGTGTGGTGTTTGCTTTCTTCCTTCTTTCCTTCCTTTTTTCCTTTCCTTTCTTGCCTCCCTTCCTCCCTCCTTCCCCATTTTCTATCTCTGTCTGTCCTCCCACAGGCCAGGGTGGAGGGCTGGCTGCAGCCGCGGCTGTCACGGTCCTGCAAATGGCTCTCACCTGTGCGCACCATCACTTCCACCGTGGAGGCCCCTGCAGGCGGGAGCCACCTTCCGCCCTGACTCACCCTCAGCTCCTGGGGGGCCCAGGCCCTGCCCCTCCCACCCACATTCACATTCTACTTCTCTTTCCCGGCTCAGCTCTGCGACCGGCCTGGGCTCTGTACAGACGCATTCCTCTTCCTCGGGAAATCTTAACTATCTTTTCACTTTCCCACTGCATGTCCCAGTCATTTGTCCATCTCGCCCTCGTCTCTGAAGACGGTGTGACTGTTCTAAGCTGCTCTTTAAAGAGCGCAGGAGGGAGGAGCGCGCCTGCTGCGGATGCCTGTGCACAGTGTTTGCCTTCCCTCGTGTTTGTAAGTCTGATTGCTGGGAAGCCGACTGTTTGCAGAGGAAGCAACTGCCTTTCAGAGTCGTGGTCCTTGTGCTGGGCCCTGCGGGGCCTGCATGGCCTGCGCTGGCGGCAGTCTGTGTGGTCTCATAAGTGGTCTCAGGAGATTAGCCGTGGAGTAACGGGAGCCCGCAGGAAACCGAGCCATAAGGAAGCCAGGGCGACGTGAAGTCACTCGGCGAGGAAGGAAAGGGCCTCACCCCGGGGTGAGGACCAGGAGCAGGAGGCTTAATTGTTACCATGGCCGGTGAGCCTCCTGCCCGAGCTAATGGGAACCTGACGCACCACTTCCTGCGCCCGCAGCCGCCTGGACTTCAAACAGCCGCCTGCAGGGCCGGCCGGGGCCCATTTACTTCCTCTCCGACCAAGCAGCATCGCCCCGCCCGCTCCCACCCATGGGCTAGAGCCGCTGCCCCAGACCTGGCAGGGCTCTGGGGCCACCCCACCCACTCCCCCTCTGCACCCCGAAAGTCCTCCAGACTTGTCTCAGGTGTGAGAGAAAGCTCTGGGGTATTTGCCATCCAACCTGGGCTGGGAGCGGGCGCAGGGGAGGGGAGCACCAGGCGTGCACGTGCTAGAGTGGCATCAGGCCCTGAGCATTGGCAGTGCCAGGAAAGACAGCCCAGGCGGCCCGGCCTTCCAGCTGGTCCTCAGGTCCCACCTGCGGGGCTGCTGTGCGGACCCCGGCTCTGGCAAGCAAACGCTGGGGCAGAGGCCAAGCAGCCTCGTGTTTACGTGATTGGAGAAGCGTCTGCTGTCGGGGTTGAGGGCGGCAGCCGGAGTTCTGGCACACAGCGCCTCCCGCCTGTTTCCCCCTGCAATTCCCACCGGCAGCCCAGCGATTGGCCTGGGCTGAGGTTTCTAGCGTTCCTTTCACCTCCCTTATCGAGGTGTAAGCTCCACAGGAGGTGACAGGTAGGTGTCTAAGATAGATGACAGCAGCGGGGGTAAAGCGCCTCTTCGGGAAATGCCTCCCTTTCTCCGGGGGCGTCCGCACCAGAATGGGAGTGAAACCCGAGGAGATGCTGATAGCCAGGCCGCATCCTGTCGGAGGGAGTGACTCTCTAATGACACAAAGATGCGCTTCTAGATGGTCAGGCAGATAGCTGCTTCCGCCGCCGCCCATCCTAAACCTTCCTTCTTACTCAGTTTTCTGTAGATTTCCGAGGTCAGAGCTCATTTCCCTGGAGACCGGCCTCAGGAAAGATCTGGAATTCTGCAGGTAGAAAAGCCACCGTTCTGCTCAATGGACACTTGCTCCACCCAAATTGATCCCTGAAGGCAGGGTG
>PVJC01005557.1:0-58606 GCA_004026665.1 Murina feae
CTAGTACTAGGCTGGAATTCAAATCAGGTGTGTTCTACTGTGAACAAGAACAAAGCTGGTACTACAAGTTCAGTTTCCAAGGAGATTTCTCTGCATAACAAAATGAGATTTTATCCCAGGCTAGTTCTTACTACTTCATATTGCTGCTTTCATGGGCCTTCCCAAATGCCCTTTCTCTGCCAGCCTCTGCCCTTGGTACTCTCCCTCACAAGGTAATGACTAATAAAAATCCTAATGGTATGCAGGAATTTCTACCCATCTAGCCCTAGGCCTCTCCTGGAGCTATCTTCTCCCCAGTGTCTCTCTGTATTTTGCAGCACAGAATAGTTGCTGTCAAGATGGTTTAATGTTCCTTGTAGGTCAAGACTATTGGCTGCTTCAGTGATGCCATTATTGCTGAGCTGGCCTCCTTCACCTGTGGTTTCTGATTTTGTGGATTTTTTCCCTTCTCCTCCTCCTTTCACAGACACATACCCACAGAACTGTAAGAGCAGCTGCACTAATTCCTCCCCAGCCAGGGGAAGCACTAACGTATGGGGAGGAGGAAGGGTGGGGGATGGTAAAATTAGCCCTGAAAGCTGCTGTGCTCCCCACTCACCCCACCAGTCCAGGGAATCTCAGGTCTGAATCCCTGCGATCATCTTGCTAGTTCATGTGCCTGCCCTCCCTCTGTGTTCACTTCTTGGCCTCTGCCGCCCCTTCCTGCATGTGAATTTGACCAGTAAGGTGGTCACTCCCATTGCACAATTCCTCTGCTTATCCTCATCCATGTGTAAATGTTGTTCCAGGTATGAGGGGAAGGTTAAGCCTGAGTCAGTGTTGAACTGGGTGCAGAGACAGAATGAGGTGTTCTGCCTGAGATGGCCAGAAAACAAAAATGACAAGGAGAAAGAGAAGCCAGAGTCCTTATTACGAACAGCCCACCTCTGCCACCACACCTCGCCAGTAGGAGGGGGAGAGGGTGGGAAGGTGCCAGCATGTTCCCAGGTGGGAGAGAGAGCTGGGTCTTCCATCCTTGCTCTGCTCATGTCTGTCTAACTGCCTACCACAGAATGAGGGGCTGTTGCTGGTGATGATATCACATACTTGGCTCCGACCCTGACCTTCACCATGTGTCACTGGTGTCTTCACTGAGCCACAAAGGGACAGTTCAGATTCCTGGTGGGAAGAAGGAGCAGGAGGCAGGAGCTCAAAAAGACAAAAGTCCTGGCTTAACGAGTGGCTTGTCTCTATGACAGAGGGAACCAGCCAAATGGAAAGGTCAGCAAGCAGGAGGGAGAGGGAGGGTGGGACAGTCTCAGACCTAAGCTGATTCTGGCTGCTGGCCACAGGCCCCTAGCTGGGAATCAGGGTCAGCTCAGCCTCCCTCTGATTGATAACTGGCCTCTGAGTAGGTCAAGCTCCCCTGAACATATGTCTCCATAGAAGTGGCATTTAAAGGGAGAAATGTCAGAAAGAAAGATCTTGAAATAAGGATGCTGACTTGTTTGTAGCTATTTAAGCCTTTAGCCCTCCTTCTCCAAAGGCTGCCATAGGGGTCCCTCCTGCAGAGCTGTCGTGCTCACAGGTGCATTATTCTATGAACGTGAAAGCTGCAGACATTGCCCTCCACACACTCCACAAGGACTGCACCAACCCACCCAGCTCCCTGGCCTGCATTCACACCCCCCACTCTCAGAGATCCAGGCCATGGCTGATTGCTCTCAACTTGAATGCAGACGTAAAAACATGTCCAGAGCTTCTAACTCAATGGAAGAGACAGCTGCAGACAATTGCCTTATGGTATTCAAAGGATGCTGGGCAAGAACTGTGGGAGCACAGGAGATAAACTTGCCCTAAACTCAAGAGCAGGAAAGGCTTCCTGAGAAAGCAGGTTCCTGAGCTGGGTCAGAAAGGATGAGTAAGATTTGAGCCAAGTGAAGGGGTGGGTAGGGAACTCACAGCAGAGAGACTGTGCTGATAAAATCCATGGAGGCACAGCTGGTAGAGTAAGAGGACAGGATGCAAGAAGTTACAGTTGCTGCAAAATGAAAAGAGGATGACACCAGGAGACCAGAGGAGATGGCAGGGTGGACCTTCTGGGAGGCTGGTCATGTGCCTGAGGGGAGGGAGGAGAAGCTAAAGAACCTGGAGCAGGTGTCAAGGGGCTTAGAGAACATTTATAATACTCATTCTATCAGTCAGATAGAGACTATTGGAAAGATAAAGAAGGGCAAAAAGGGAGGGAGAAGATTCAGGTGAGGAGTGAATGGTGGCCTGAATTAGATAAGAGTCTAATTAGATAAGAGTCTTGCAACGGGTTCAAGCAGTTCCCCGGGTGGAACTCATAGATCCTATCTGAAAGAGATTGGTATGGGGTGCGGGGGGCAGGAAGGCTGTTGACTCAAAAGAACATAAAGCCCACTGTGAGGACAGCCACAGCTCGGGGGCATGTTGAATTTGAGGGGCCTAGGAGATTGCATTTGTAGATGTAGAGCTGGTAGCTAGATTAGCAATCTATAACTACTTCCTGCTATACACTGCAGAGACCAAGTTTGTTATTCATACTGCACATAGCTAATGTGCAGTACTAGGCACATAGGTGCCTAGTAAATGCTAAATGAGGTATGTATAGGGCAAATCCCTAGGGACTCACAAGACACAGAGCTGGAATTGGGAAAGCATATTCTACTTATTGAGACAAAAATGGATCAGATGTTACACAGACTTTAATTCGATTCTTACAACCGCCTTGGAAGTGGTATTATTATTTTATTTTGTAGTAGAAGAAACTAAAGAACAAAGGAGCAAAATAAGCTATCCTATCCCATAGCTCTGCATGGTAGTCTTACTCTTCAATCCCTGTTCTGACTTGAGACGCAAGGTTCAGAGTTTGAGCTCTGGAGTTGGATAAGCCTGGCTCAAATCCTGGTTGGTGCCCACTAGCTATGTAGCTTTAGGGAATTTAATTTAAAATTCTGAGGCAGTTCCCTCAACTATAAAATACAAATATGTATAATACAAACCTCCTAGAATGGTTTGAGAATTGAATGAGATATTTCAGGTGAGCGCATAGCACAGTTCTGGCACACAGTGAGTGCTCAGTAAATGTCAGCTCACGTTGCCAGAGAGTTCCTCTCCCAGCCTCTGCACAGCACTGTCAGAGCCAGGATGAGGGGGCCCATGTTTGCTGTCTTGTTTCTCTTTTAAGAAAAAGGTCATTTCATTCACTGTCAGGTAATCAGCCCCAAGTTAGAGGTCACCCCATGGTATTTTATCTAACACAACACACTGATAAAGAAAAAGCCAGAACCCTTTCCACCGGGTTGCTTGTGTGTGAATTCATTCTTCTCTGACTTTGGTAACTTATTGGCTCTTGTATCATACACGTATTCTGGAAAGGAAATCAAAAGCCTATTTTACAATATATATTTTCACACCTGTCCATGGGCATGCACACACAACTTGTGCCTTTGAAGCAGTCTCACGCTGGCCTTGAAAACTTACACCAGTGTTCTTAAAGTATGGTTGCAGGTTCAGCAGCATCTGAGAGTTTGTGAATTCTCAGCTTCACCTAGATCTACTGAACCAGAAGTTCTGGATGCTGGGCCCAGCTTATTATGAACAAGTCCTCAAGGTAATTCTGATGCTCACTCAAGTCTGAGACCCACTGGTTCAGTGGTTCTCAACCTTCTGCCCCTTTAAATACAGTTCTGGAATTGACTCATGTTGTGACTCAACCATAAAATTACTTTCGTTGCTACTTCATAACTGTAATGCTCTACTGTTATGAATCATAATGTAAATATTTGATATGCAGGATGGTCTCAGGCAACTCCTGTGAAAGGATCATTCGACCCCCAAAGGGGTCATGACGCACAGGTTGAGAACCACTGCACTGGTTGAATAAAGAGGAAAAAAGAAGCCAAACTTGCTACTCACTAGAATGAAGTTCAGGAGAAGTCAGTGGGGTCAATCCTCACACCCCTGCAACAGTGACATCAAAGATCTGACCTTCCTCATATCGTCTTCCTTCCACCATCCACCCCTAAGGCTACAGTGGAAAGCTCTTGAGCACCTGGGATATTTGAAATCTTGAAGAGGTAGGTCCAAGCAACAGGCCACCTAGTCCTATCCTGAGCCAAGAATTCTCCAGCCCCAAACCTAAAGCTGGAAAAATGTCTTACAAAACAAATCTCATACCACTTTTCCCCCTAATTATCCCATCCCTCTGATGCCTATAAAAGTGATTAATACTTATTTATGTGAGGGGTTTTAAAATATGTTTTTATTGCAGAGAGAGAGAGAGAGAGAGAGAGAGAGAGAGAGAGAGAGAGAGAGAGAGAGAGAGAGACTGCACTCAGTTGCTTCCCACACACACCCAAACCAGGGATCAAACATGTAACCCGGGCACATGCCCTGACTGGGAATCAGACCAGCAACCTTTTGGTGCACAGGATGATGTTCAATCAACTGAACCATCCCAGTCAGGGCATGTATGTGGTTTTTACTCCAAGAAACACAAATGCCGGCAGAATTAAGCTGCAAAATTGAATGAGTGAAGTGACCTGCTTTGGGGAAGGAAGAGTCAGGGATGTTGAGGCCTATGGTAAATGAAGAGGGTGTGACAATTTTAAAAAGTAAATGATTATCGTCCCAGCTGTGACCTTGCAAAGCATTAAGTCTAATGTGGCCAGATCTTCTAATACTTCAAGTGAAGCCAGATGGGTATGTGTGAAATCCGCCTGATGTAAATGTTGCTCAGCTGTTTTTCACACACTGTATGGGTCACACAGCTGTGAACCAGACTTGACTACAGGCTAAATGTTTGTGGCCTCAGCTTTACAGAAATACAGATCTCCTTTATTCAAAAGAGCTATTCGGGGAGGTTTTTGACCCGGGGAGGTTATCTTGGTTGCTGATGGTCTTGTTGTTTGGTACGATACTTTTTACTAAGTAAGACTTTGAATTTCCAAGACCAATGAACATATCTAGATGACACTGGTGAACCAGCACTGCCACCCTCAGTGCCCTTCCTAATAATCTGTCACTCCTCCAAATTAAAAGGGAAACACTAATACACACTAATACAGGCTGCTGTTTCTACATTGTCCCTGGATAAGAGAACCTCCTCCGAGGACCCTCCTTGAGTAAACAGTGACATCCGCTGGTTAAAAATTAGATTGTGTACTACAGTCACAGAAGAAAAGAAACCTCCCACAGGTTAGCAAGATAATTTTGATCCAGGCTGGGGATTCTCAGGTATCAACAGATAGCTAAAAAGAATGAATCCAAAATAAAGAAAAGGCAGATCTTGGAAGAACACAGATGTCAGTAAGAACAAGAAATGCTATTCCCAATGCATGGTGGGATGCTTTGGTAATAGGGAATGAAAAGCACATAATCTTTATGCAATATTGTACTAACCAGAATTTAATGTACTAACTAATAAACTAACAAGCCTGTTGGAACAAAAGCAGGAACAATTTTTTTTCTTGATAACAAACTCTATTCTAGCCTCTATTTTAGTACATTGTAGGGACCAGCAGTTCCAGTTCTGTTCTAGATAGGAACTGTTTGACCGCAGGATTTCAGCTGACACTGAAGGATTCAATATGCTGACAACAAGATCTTTGTTGGAACCAGAAAGAATACTGTCTACATGTCCTATTTCCCTTCCTTCTCCTTATGAAAGCCAATGGCTTGACCAGAGATGTTCAGATGGTTTTTAGGACAGAAATCCGCCATCCTTTTGGATCACTGGCACCTGAATAAACCTCTTTTATTTTCATCAATGTCTATCTCACAAGTCAAACCTGCATTCAATATCACTTTGAGTTTCAGAATCACATAGTCTCCTAGCTGTGTTGAGAATAAGATATAAGATGCCAGAGAAGAAGGACCTGTGGTTCTGTATTATCTCTCAGGTAGTTCAACTGAGGTCTACGTGATGCCATCTGAGAGAAAGTCTCAAGGACAAGCACTCCAGGCAGAGTGAACAGCCTATACAAGGTGGTTGGTGCGTTTGAAGAACCAAAAAAAAAAAAAAGGTCAAATGGTGACTAAATTTATCCAGGACCCAGCAAAAGCAGAAGCGGTTAAGGCTTTAATAAGGATGTTCTTAGTAAGGATAAATTAAGGACTTTAAGTCTGAACTAGGTTGAGATGAAGCAGGGGCAGGGGAAGGAGCATTCTAAAAAGGGAATTACAAGTGCAAAGTTTCTGTGGCTGCAGTGAGAATGTCCAAAGTACTAGAAAAAGGCCTGTGTGCCTGGGTCACAGCGAGCGAGGGGCACTGTGGTGTGAGGCAAAAACACAAGTTGAAGCCAGAGGATGGAGAACCTCATAGTTCCTATTGGGTTATAGGCATTATCTGACAGGAAGTGTTTTGAGGAGGTGTTTTAAAGAAGTGTTGTCAGAAGAGGGTGCATTCATACTTCTTAAAAATAGGGAGTTATATATACACATATGTGCTTATTACATAGTAATTAGCATCTTTGAAAGTACATACAAAAATCTGGTAATAGTGAAGAAAATATACTTTTTTTCACGGATACTTTATGCAAGTATTACTTTTTCAAAAGATAAAAAATATCTTTAAATGTAAAAGCTAAGTTGATATATGAGATTTATCAAGGCTTTCACATTTACTGTTCACTCTGGCTGAACTAGTCTACCATGGACTTGTGTGTGATTCATGCTACTGTAGCATTCAGTTTTGGCTCAAATACTAGTTTACCAAAGAGGCCTTTCTTGACCACCTATAAGAGAAGATCCCTGTTATTATCGTTGTAATTAGCTAGTTAATATTGATGAAAAGAAGAGAGCAAAGAAGCCAGACATTATAAGCATAATCATCTTCGCAGCTATAGCTTCACACTTCTTAGGGAACTAGTCCATTCTCTGCAGATCATGAGGAAAGGAAATAAACAAAGGGGGAGACGGGGCATGTGCAGAGAAGTTGGGGTGATGTAGGAAAGTGCTTACCTGTCAGTCAAGTCTTGGAAACAATGGATTGGCTATGGGGTTGCCCCCATCAGAAGTGGGTGAAATCTTGGAAAGTTAAAATCCCCAAAGAGTTCTCGTCTTCTTGTGCTCTCTTCTTCTATGACCCGCACTCACCTGGACTGGACTTAAACATGGAACAGAAATTCTGTGTAGTGGCCTTAACTCTGGCTCTGCTGAAGACAAAATTGAACTTTTTCCATGGGGGATGGACAGAGATGAGACCTTGGAGGGGAACCTCCTTAATTTTATATCACAATAAAGCTTTGCATGAAACCCCCTCTTCCCATGGGGGCCTCAGGAAATTCTTTTTGCATGGCACCCCAAGAACTCCATTTCTACCAGTAACACTATCACTATCTAATCCCAGCTTTATTTTCTTCATAACACTTGAAATTATACCATTGTCTCTAATAATACACACATACAATCAGGAAATTCACCTGTCTCATTCATCAATATATGTCCAGTTTTTAGTTTATAACACCCAGGACTAAGTAAGTACTCAGAAAATATTTGTTGAGTGAACCAAGAAAGCTTATTTGATTGTTATTGTTCTTGAAAGTCTTTTCTTCTCTACTGGGTTTTCATTTCTTTTGTTTTTTCCATTCACAGCCCTGGCACCTGAGTCTGGAAAATGCTCGGTGAATAAAGAATGGATGACTGACACCGTGAAGCCCCAATGCCATAATCCTTGTAGCCTCCTCAGCTCCGTTTACGCTGCCCCTCTGCGCGGAGTATGAGGAGACTTAGAAGCCAGGCTGCCTGGGTGTGAACCTTGATTCTCACTCTGTTTAGGAGAGGGACCTAACTGAGCAAGTCACCTCACTTCTCTGTGCCTTTAGCTCCACCAGTGTAAGATGTCCCCATGTGATCGGCCTGTTGTGAGGATTGAAGGAGTCACTGTGAGAACAGCTAGCGTGGTGGCTGGGGAATAAGCACTGAGTAAACGTTAGCTCCTCTTGTTCTCCACCTATCCCAATGTCTCCCCAAGTCCAGCCTCATGCCTCTGTGCCCCGACTCCTGGGTTTCATCTAACAACCTACCGTGTCCTTCCTACAGCTGACCTTGGCCTCCTGGCAGATATCCAGGCATCTTTCAAGACCCAGCTGCCCCTGCCCTGACCTCACCCTGCAGAGTCAGGCACGCCCCCTCACTGGGCCTCGAGGATCAGTGTGCTCACCACCCTGCTGTGGGATCCTGCGGTGTGACTCTACGGGCTACTCTTCTCCAGACCAGAAAGTTGTGGAGGCCTGGGATAGGGCCTCACCCCCTCCCTCCAACCTGTACCTCAGACACAGTCTGGCTCACAGGAGCTACTTGGAGAAGGTTCTGTGAGGACATAAGCACCATACTTGGAATTAGACAGATGATGATTTGTGCCCGACTTTGCTGTGAAGTTTCCAAAGACAAGTCGCCCTATGTTTTGGGCCTCCATGTCCAATCTGGAAAATGGTGCTTGCGGTGCCTGCCTTTTAACACTGCTGGGATGAATAAAATGGCAAAGGAGTGTAAGGGAGAATTACTATTGCTTCTGCAGCCCCTCGAGGATTCGGTGCTCAGTAAGATCCTTCAATATTCACTTAGCCCTCCACTCACTAGTCACCATGCCCTGTTCTCATTATTAGCCTGTTTTCAGCTTTTTCTGCTAAGAGCCCAGCCCCTCCACCTGGCTATTACGGCACTAAGACCTGGAATTTTCCTTCTGTCTCTTTTAATAAATGCAGGTGCAGCTCCCTTTAATGGGCTGTCAGTAGGCAGTAAGAATGTGAATTGCACAGTTAAATGAAACAAATGCTTGGCCAGCTCTGCTAACAGCCATGATGCTCAGGAAACCCTTATGTCCCAGAAACCGCAACTCCAGAGTCTGCGTGTCCGGAGCACAGCCCACTGCTTTTAAGATACGGCACCGTTCCTGTGCTCTTAGCACTATTTTTCTCATAAACCTGTGAGTTCACGCAGCAGGGTAGAAAGGCAGAGGGTGGGAGAGCGTATGACTGCTCTTCAGTGAAATGATTAACCTGCAAATGATTGCTGCTTCACATGGGGAATCTTGCCTGCTCAGCCTCTGCCTCCAGGCCCCACAGTTCCTGGGCTCTTTTCCTCTGCTTTCAACAGTCCTAGTTCAGCCTTAGGGCCCTTGGCTGAGTCCCTGTGGAGATGGGTTCTAGGGAATCCAGGCTTGATATCAGTGAAGCCCTGGATGCTGCCTCAGCCATCTGATTCCCTACAAGGTCAGTGTGAGGTCAGGGGAAGCCCTAAAAGATAGTAAACCAGGGTCCCGGAAGGCTGCCTGGGCCCACTCTGGTGCATGTCAATACAAATCTGCTCTGGCCAGGGGACTTGCCAGATGTTTTTCTTAATCCAAACCAGAATCCGTTGTTGGTGGCTCTGCTTATCCCACAAACAAAGCCTCACCTATGAATGCAAGTTCTGGGCCCCACTGACCGGGCATCTGTCAAATGACCTATAAGAAGCCGGCTACTTTCTCTTATGCCACCTCGGTAGGAACTGGTATGAGCTGTGGCTTATGCTTTTACTTTCCATGATGAAAAAAGAAAACATTTGGCACAGCGGCGGACCCTTCTGGAGAACGGTCATTAGTATTAATTTGCTTATTGAATCAATGATTACTGAACCCCTGCTGGTGGGGAAAGAGGCAGTAAACAAATCAGGAAGGACCAGGTTTCTAGGGATGGATGACTGAGGCACAGTGTTTAAGTACAGATGCTCCTTATTTATGACGGGATTACGTCCTAGTAAACCCATCCTAAATTGAGAATAGTGTAAGTCGAAAATGCATTTGCTACATTACCCTACCAAACATCATAGCTTAGCCCTGTCTGCCTTAAATGTGCTCAGAACACAAAATCTGAAACACTGGCAGCAAGTACACTGCGGGGTATTGGGGCTTGCCCTCCTCACACAGCTGTGGCTGCTGACACTGTGCAGCATCAGGAGGGAATATGAGGCCGCACATTGCTAGCCCCGGGAAGATCAAAATTCAAAATTAGAAGTATGGTTTCTATTGAGTGCTTACCTCTTTCACACCATCGTAAAGTCAAAAAAAAGTTAGGTCAAACTATCACCAGTAGAGGATAGTCTTAAATAGAAGTGGGCAGCTCACAGTGGTGTGTGGTCAGCTCTTTTATAGGCCCTGGGAGCCAGAGAGCTAAGGCAGCCCAGCAGCAAGCTCTGGGGACTCTACCAGGAGACCTGAGTGTCCCATTCTGCCTCCATAGCCAGAGACTGAGTAGGCCCCAGAGACTTTCTGAATCTGAGGTCCTTCACCTACACAGTGAGGTCGCTAATCCCTTTTAGAGGGTTGATGTGAGGATGAATCAAGTGCCATGCTTCAGCATAGGAGGCATTCAGTAAGCAATAGCTTCCTCCCCACTAAAGCTGCAGATCAGAGGCTGGAGAACCAACGGTGAGCTTGGGAAGCAGGCAGAACCAGACCCAAGAACCAGGTATACAGCTTACTTGCGGTGTGAGCCTGGGAAAGCCACTCCCCAACTCAGCACCTCACCCTCCCAGCTTCAATGGGGATGATACGCCTGCCTATGGGATGGTGAGGGACAGATGAGCTGAAGCACAAACTGTTCCATGAGATTTCCACCCTGAAAGGGCAGCGGCCATGTCTAATTTGCTCATATCGCCGGTGTCTGGCCCTACTGCACTCAATGAATGGGGAGAAGTGAACAATTTTTGTTGAAGGATTTCTAATTTTTCAATGACTATACAAAAGCCTAGAGATGTTAAGTAATTCACCCTTTCAAGGGTACTTTTGCTCAAAGTCAAAAAGTAAATGGGTGACTAAGCTTGGGAATCTTTCCAGTAAACAAAGAAGGGAGACAGGAAGTGTCAGAGGCCCCAGAACATGGGTGACTTGGTAGGCAAATGCGAATGTACCTTCTGCCTGAGGCTCAAGCTGGAAAAAAAATTGCACAGTCCCTCAGGACTGAGAACAAAAAGTAGCCTGTTTTTATAGTTTGATCAGAAAAGCAAATAGCTTAGAGCTTATGACTAGACAAGAGGAGGGCTCTGAACACTGATTCTCGGGGCCCTTTCAGCTCTATTGGCAAGATTCAGGACTGTGTGCTAAACCACAGGCACTGAATTCTCACCTCCGCGTTATGATCTGACAAATGCAAAATGGGAGCAGGTCTGAGCTTGTTTAGATGAACGGAAAGAACAATGGGGCAGATCCTTGGGATATTACAGCGTTTCTGAGCTTTGTTACATACGACACTATCTCATCTTCTGCATGCTGAGAAAACTATGGGAATCACCCTTTTCATCACTGAGCCCGTGGCAGTGCGCTTAGGAGAAGCTGTCACACTTTGGTATAGAAAATCTACCTCAGGCAGCAATGGGATGTGCTGAGATGCATGCAGACCCATTCAGAAACACTTTGTGGCCTCGGCCACATCAGTCACTCAGGGCTCCCAGCAGCGCCAGCAACCTGCTACCCGGGGACCCATTAACCAACCTCCACATCATTCAAGGCCCTCAGCCAGTTCTTCCTGAAACACCCCTTCTGGAAGTGATTCCTTTTAGATTCCAATTCCTTTACTGGCATATGACCATAGGTGAGTTATATAACCTTTCTGAGCCTGTTTCTCATCTGTAGAAGACAAGGAACGTCAGGACTCACCCCATCAGGGTGCTGAGAGCATGAAATGAAACAGTGCATGTGAACATTCAGAGAAGTGCTCAATACATAGCAGTCTCTCTAGTAATGGTTGTTTTCTGCTATGGTTGCCATTTTACTGTGTTTTATCACATCTGCCTGTGGATCAGCCAGAAAAATTTAATTTCAAAATCTAAATGAGATGATGTCGTTGAGTTTATTACTTTGGATCTTTTCAAAGTGTTAGTGAATATACAGGCACTTGATTGAGATACTGGGTTGTGAACTGCCTACAGATTTGAAAGAGACTCTCGTAGCCTTTATAACTCAGGACAGTAGACAGATGGCCAAATCATGGCCACCTCGTGTATTGCTGGGTCCTTCTGTAAACCAATTACTGTAATCTGGGCACATAGTTAGTTCCAATTTTGCATAGTTAATCCTGCATCTCTACAGCAGTTTCAGTTTTAAGAACAGAACATATATCCCTAGTCTAGCCTGTTAGATGCAGCCCCCTCGCTTTGGCCTGCCCTGATTTTCTAGGTGTTTGACTCTAACATCCAAAAGATACACCACTTGTCCTTCTACTAACCCTGCCTCACTGAACATTATCCAGCCCACTGATAAAGTTGGTAATCGGAAAAATAAATATGTTGCACAGAGTAAGGAAGGGAAACAGTAACCTTTGTGGAATACCACAATGCCCAACACTTTAGTAGTAAGTGGAGCCCTGATGACTGCTTACAATCGTGTGCTCTGCATCAGGCTGCCTGGCCTCACTAGCCCCTGACGGAGCTCAGGTGAATCGTCAGCCTCTCTGTGTCTTCATCCCCCCCAGTTGTCAATGGGAGGCATGATGATAAGATCAAACTCATGGGAATTAATTGCACTAATACGTCTTTCTGACACATAGTACTTTCTCATGTAATCATCATAACATGCTTCAGGTGTTATTTATCTTCCAATTTACAAAGCAGGAAATGGAGGCTCAGGACATTTAGGCAACTTGCTAGTAACCTTACAGCTCTGGATCTTGGAACCTTGCTCACGTTGCCTGTTCCCCAAGTTCCGTCAACACCACACTGACACTCAGAAGAGGGTTCTGTGCACATGTACCAATATGTGTGGGTTCTCTCATTCACGTTCCAGCCATTGCTGGGAGAGTATAGCCTCTTTGCTTCCATACAACTGGGAAAAGAATGCAAAGGCAGGAGTCAGGCAGTAGGTAGTAAGAATAACAGCCCACTAGCTGGTTTGGCTCAGTGGATAGAGCATTGGCCTGTGGACTGAAGGGTCCCAGGTTCGATTCTGGTCAAGGTCATGTACCTTAGTTGCAGGCTCCTCCCCAGTCTGGGCCCTGGTTGGAGTGGGTGCAGGAGGCAACCAATTGATGTGTCTCTCTCACATTGACGTTTCTCTCTCTTCCTTCCACTCTCCTTTCCACTCTCTCTAAAAATCAATGGAAAATATCCTCGGGTGATAATTTAAAAAATAATAATAATTTTAAAATAACAGCCCTCTGAGTTTATTCTTTCTCTGTTCATTTCCCTAGGGGTAGAAGCTAATCTGACAAGGGTGAGTTCCCATTCAAATCCCCCAGTTGTGTCCACATTCACCACATGTTACAGTAGATAGAAAAATATTCTTGGCTTTAGATAGGAATACCCTTAGCATGATGAGTTCTACAACATACACATATACACATGCACACACATGATCAGCTGAGATTAAAACTTCCATGTGTACTGAGTGAGATCTTACCTAGAAAATATCCTCTACCTCCGAGCACTTGCTACTGCCCTAGGCTCAGGTGCTAGGGGAATAAAGGATGATCTATCAAAGTTTTGGGGAGGTAGGTAAGAAGCCAAAACATGGCAGAGGCCTTCTCAGTACCGATGGGAGATCACAGCTCAAAATGGGATTTTTTAAAATATATTTTATTGATGTTTTACAGAGAGGAAGGGAAGTAGATAGAGAGTTAGAAACATCGATGAGAGAGAAACATCAATTAGCTGCCTCCTGCACATCCCCACAACCAAGGTGCATGCCCTTGACCGGAATCGAACCTGGGACCCTTCAGTCCGCAGGCTGATGCTCTATCCACTGAGCCAAACCAGTTAGGGCCAAAATGGGATTCTTGAAGGTTAAAACGGAGGGTGCTTCAGTATGCAAAGCAACCCAGACAGCATGATGGATGAATATCCCAGCCCTGCCTGTTTCCCTTCTGCTTTTCTCCACTGGAAAATTGGAACCAACTCAGCGCTTGCCTCTATGTGATGCGTAAACACTGGAAACCTCCCTTCCTTCCCCAGGGCCCCGTGAGCCAGGGAGTACTGGGCCTGGCAGCTTCCTGAAAGCTGGAAGGAGACGGAGAAGCTTATTGCTCCAGAGTTTGAGCTTAGATGAGACAAGTTTGGGAAACACTAGTTTAAACCCGTGATTTTTACCTGGGGTGATTTTGCCCACTGGGTGCCTTTGACATTTTTGGTTGTCATACAGGAAGGATGCTACTAAGAGGCAGGGATGCAGCTGAGCATCCTACAATATACAGGACATTCCCCTACAACCAATAATTATCTGGCCAAAATGCCCATGGTCTGAGGATTGAGAAACTTCTTCTAGACTCTTGCTGCTCATGGTGTGGTTTATGGATCAGGAGCTTCTTAGAAGTGCAAAACCTCGGACCCCACTCAGACTCATGGGATCAAAATCTGCATTTGTAGCAAGACCTGCCAGCGATCCTCATGTATATTACTTTTAGAAACACTAGTTTGGGTTATTTTAGGGCATTTCTGTACAATGAGAGGTCCCCTGAATTTAAACTGCTATGCTGTTGGGTTTTTTATTCACAGAACCCATCTCTTTCACATCTAATATTCCCCCCACAACTCCTCGAGATTATGTACAGGAACAGCCTCCAGCCTTAGAATCACACAGATCTCAGCTCAGGATGGAATTATCTTAAATTACTTTACCTCGCTGGGTCGAGGTTGCCTAATCGGCAAATAGGGAAATGGCGCAAAGCCTGAGGTAAACTATGCAAAATTAAAGCTGGTGTCGATGGATGTGAGGTGGAATCTGAGCTGCCCGGCTTATTAGTTTTTGTCCTTTGAGCAATTTACTTTCCTTTTTAAACCTCAGTTTCCTCCTGTATTTAGAAGGGCATTGTCACGCCTGGTCACGGAGAAGTTTATGCAGGTGATGGACTGTGAGAAGCTAGCGTGGAGTAGTCACGTGCAGTTACCATTTGCTTGTTTCCTGACACACTATCGGAGCTTCATAAACAGGACAGCCTTTACCTCATATTGTGCACTGAAAAACCAGAACTTCCTCCCCTGCACACACCTGGTGGGCCTAGGCTCACAGTGCTAACTCCCCTTCCCTTCTGGGCAACAGGTAAGGAGATTGGTCACCTGCTCTTTTGACTCACTGCCTCTGCTGAGGCTGCAACTCACGGGTGTGTATTGTGCCTAGCCTTTCCCCTGCAATCCCACACCCTTTGCAGTTGGGCAACAGGTACAAAAAGTCCTCAGCAAATGTTCCCACTGGTGATTTGGAATTCAAAGCCCCACAACTGGTAAGAGGGGGAACTGGAATTCAAAACTGGTTCCTCCAGTCCCCAAACCCATGCTGGCCTTATGTCACTGCACTCCCCCTGCGAGGCAGGTGTACATGCCAGAGAGAGATGGGGGGAGAGAGAGAGGAGAGAGAGAGAGAGAGAGAGAGAGAGAGAGAGAGAGAGAGAGAGAGAGTTTAACTGCCTGGTGGGGGTTACTGTAGGAACACGAGTGTTTATCTTTCTCCTCAGCTGGACTGGAAGAGTATCTTAGGCGGAGACGTGCTTTTTCCTTGTACTATTTGCTTGGACCCCCCTTAATACATAGCTGAATTCAGTAAATCTCAGTTATCCAATTGATTGATTGGTGAGTCCCTTAATTGCGTAAAGTAAATATGACATAAGCATAACAGATGGACATCGCAATTCATAACCTCTAACTCTGTGTAGGAACCACACTAGGTCCCTAGATAGTCAAGGCCAATGGGAGCACAGATGCCTTGTTATCAATACACCAGAATGGCCAAAGTCCGCTCTGGGCATGTGCCTACACGGGATGTCCAAGGACTCTGAGCCTGGGAATCCTAATCAGGCCAAGATACCGTGAATGGATATAAGGATACACAGTACCCTGTGCCCTTCAGTAGCCAATATGATTGATGTAACTATTGGCATGGAGCCTTCTTTGTCTAAATGGTGGAAAAGTGGGTTACTGACTAGTCTAGTTGGATGGAGTGTGTGAAGAAGTCTGCTAGAGAGAGAGCAGCTGGGCAGGGGAGACAGGAGAAGCTGCTGAGCCAGAGAAGTTACTGAGGTGTCGCTCTAAGGGAGAGCTCAGGTACCGCTATGATGTGAGGTGGTGAGTCTAGGAGGCAGCGTGCAGCTGCTCAGATAATAGCTGTGGGTACAGAGACTGGTGCTGCCTTATGGGAAAGACATGTATTCAACAGCCGGTGTCCGGCTGCCTGCCTGCATGGACTTTGCTGTGAGAATTGTTCTTGTCTGATGGCGATGTGGCCACTGGCTTCTGCAATAAAGACTCATTCTTAGACACCCACAGCCTCTCATGGCTTCTCTGCCTGCCCCGCCACCGAGAACCGGCCTGTGTCTCCGTCAGCAGAGGATAAAGGAGGAGCTTGGACTGAGTTGCCCACAGGTAGTACTGTGGGCAGGGTTCAAGAAGCACCAGCCCTGGCATAGTCAATGGGAGAACTGAGGCGAATGCATGGCTCACAGCCACTCAGAGCAGCAGAGCCCTGCAGGTTCCTGGCTGGCTGACACTCTGTCTTTAGAAAACTGTAACTTTTAAAAGACTTTTCTACACTCAGGATAGACCTACTCACCCAGCCCCCACCTCAAACTTCCAGAAGACAACTCAGATATTAGACCCAGGGAGGAAGGTGTGTGACAGAGAAGGGGAGGCAATGGAGATGTACACACACAGGCCTCCTTCCCCTCCTGCGTGTGGAAGGGCCTGACAGCAACTTGGGAACAACACCACAGGAGCCTGAAGAGGGAGAGGAGGAGAGGAGGAGCAGCCAGGAAGAAGGCCTGAGCCCTGGGGAAAGGAAAGCAAGCAGGAGGTGGAGCCATGAGGAGTCTTCTTGGGGGGTTTACAACCGGAAGCCCGGCCTCTTGGGAAGGGCAGGCCACAAACACACAGCTCCTGGCTGCTGAGAACATGCAGCACCGCAGGAGGGAGGCTCTCTGGGTCCTGGCCCGGGGCCCTGGGGTTCAACCCAGGAGCCCCGGGGCAGGAGCTGGGGGGCCCCAGTTCCAATGCAAAGCAGAGCCTGGAGCCACGGAGCTGGGCAGCGATTTCCAATCTGCTTTGCTCGGAGACTGAGTGGCTTGGTGCGCATTACGGCGAAGCAGCCATGGAGAAAACATAAACAGCATCGGCTTCCGCAGGTGGAAGGAAGACATGCTGAGCAGCCAGTTTCTGAAAAGGAGAAGCAAGCCGGACATGACGGCGACTCCTCGCTCTCTGACTCCTCTGTGGTTAGAGGAGAGACCTTCCATCTCAGGGAGGAATAGGGTCCCCTGGGCCTTCGCTTGGGCTGCATCCACCAATTTCCTTCATTCTCTTGGGGGTAGGGGTGGGGGAGGGGGAGGTCAGCTGGGGGTTCACCAGGGCAGAGCTGAAAACTCCCAGGCCTCAGGCTGCAGGGAGAGATCAACCCTATGACTGAGTGCGCAGCCAAAGGAAACTCAAGAGGAACAGAACAGGCAGAAACGCCAGAGCACTGCGCAGGGAAGGGCTCTGGGCCTGAGAGGCTGGTGCAAAAAGAGTTGAGAATAACAGCAGGTTTATTCTGGGGATTTTCAGTGTTTTTTTCTGGGCTGGTGTTTACGTGCCTCCTGTTTAAAAATGGCCATTCATGGGACCCCAATAGGCACCCTGCCTCAAACTTGCCTGAGGCCTCACAGTGTTGTTTCTCTTTTCTGGCAAAAATCCTGAGACTCTTATTTCACACCCTTCTTAGAGAAGAGGTGAGACTTGGACCAATCTGGACTATTCTGCAGATGCCGTGAAGGCATAGGGCAGGAAGAGACCCAGTACAGGACATGGGGGGACAGCCCGGATCCCAGGGCATCACACTGGTCCCGCTCAGGAGCTAAAGGACACCGGATGATGATATTTGAAGGGATAATGACAAGGCAACACCGTTTTCAATCACTGTTGATGGAAAACAAACACGGTAAGATGCTTGCATTTCCACACACACTCACCTGCTCCTCAGAGCAAAGCTTGCTTGTGGTGAAGCTGCACCCCTTCTTTAAGGTAATGGGAGGGTCCCCTCTGTCGCTGTTGAAGGGTTGCAGAGAGGAAGGTTCCCAGGCGCTGGCAGAGGGAAGTGTGGTCCTTTCCTTAAAAGGAAGGAGGAAACACTTTGACAACCTATTTTGTTTCTGGCCAGGATCGTTGCCAGGTACTCTATGTACCTTATCTCTGTGAACCCTCAAAGCAGCCCAGTGACACAGCGTTCTGCCCCTGCACTCACAGAGGGCCCGCTGCAATTCCGAGGGGTGTGATATGTTCCCACAACCTCACAGGTGGCAGCTTGACCATCCCATACTGACTTCTGCCCCCACCCCAACATATCACCACACAACAGCAAACCCTCCTGGAAGGGGTGCTCATGCATCTCCCTTACCCGTCGTTTTAAAGGCTGATGGGTTTTCATCAATCCACCAAGTCACCACTGCTATCCTTTAACCAGCCCTGATTCTCCAGAGGAGTGAGGAAATGAGGTGCCTTTCAGAGCACATTGATATTCATCTCGGGCACCCTCCTCCTTCTCCATCCCAGCAGCACATAAATTACCAGCACTGCTGCCAAATGCTGCACGTAATTGTATGTAGCATAACGTCCCAGAGGAAAGAAAAGCCATCCTCTCTGCTATGGCTGAGACTTGCTGGGGAGTGCTAGAATGAAGGCTAAGGGGTGCTGAGGGGTGGCAGCACCCTCTCTCTTTCCATCTCCCCCAGAACCTAGCGAGCTCAGTCAGGGTCCAGCCTGTCCGCAGCCACAAACAGGAATAGAAATCAGGGTGGGAAGTGGATGAGCAGTTTTGATAAAGAAACAGGGAACGCTTTTACTTGTCAAATGAGGCAAACCTACCCAAGAGGAAAATGGTGCCACCTACTTTCTAATGCCCCAGGGACAAGTCCTTTCCACTTCTGTTGTAGTAAATCAATAGAAACAAACAAACAAACAAACAGGATTTGGGTAATCACTCTGAGCCACACAAGTTCTGTAATAATGACCTCACTTAGTTGCTGCTGCAGCCCTCGGGGACAGACTAGTCTAAGGGGACAGGGTTGGGAAGTGCAGAGGCGTCATTTGTCCTGGATCGCTCTTTCTTTGTCCTGTTATCCACTCATTCTCTCAGCATCTGGTTCCAGCCAGTGGACCGGGGACCAGTTAAAAATCAGCTGATGGACCAGTTAAAAACCAAGTGGCAATCCTTGGGAAACCCCCAAATGAATACAGACCTCTTGAAAATCAAAAAGAAACTATTCTCACTGTCAATGAGAATTAAGTTTGACTATAGATAAAACTTTAAAAAAAAACAAACACAACTATGACTTGGAAAATTCTCTCACCCCAAAAAGTTCTGGTAAAAGCTCCAATATAGAAAGTAAGAACTCAAAATTCCCCTATATTTGTACTGTGTCAGATTCTCTTTCCTTCTCAAAGTCACCTTAGCATCCAGTGGCTGCTGGAACACTTGCCATCACTCTGAATGCAAAGCAAGAGAGGAGGAGGCAGGGAGGACAAGTGGGTGACAGCAACTTGACTCCTACTGTCGCAAGGTTCAGCCCGTTTAGCCTCTACTTTTTTGCCCATGATGTCATGAAAATGTGTGTTGACAGCCTGGTCCACTGATTGTTCGTCCTCAAAAGTAAATCCAAAACCTCGAGGCCTCTGCTTTTCTGCATCATAGATCATGACCACTTCTGTGACCACTACGGATTTCTTAAAGTATTCTCTGAGCTCTGTCTCACCACAATTGTGAGAAATTCCACCAACAAATATCTTATTTGATATTTATTGTTGATTTACTATTATCGTTCCTGGTTCCTTTCTGCCAGCCTTCTTTTGGCCGAGTCCTCTCTGGCTGCGTTCCCCGAGGTGTGTGTGGCTTTGGGTCGATATTTCGACCATCCAGTGTGTGTGGTCTGCTGGCCAGCACTATGCCCACACAGTTTGGGTCCTTAAACTTGACAAACCTGAAGCCTCCAGACTGGTTGGTTGTCTTCTCTTTCATGATCACACAGTCCACAACCTTCCATTCTGGGAGAAGTAGCTGCGAGGAGTCTCTTGGATGGTGCTCCAGTCAAGACCGCCCACGAAGAACTTCCTGATCTCCTCGGCGCCCGAGTTGTTCATGGCAGCGGCACCGTGGCAGCGGCGCTCGATGTCCCAGGCTCCCTGGCTCGCTCCCACCTCCAGAAGGTCTGTCCCTTCATTAAGGGGCCTTTCTAAACGTTTTATCCACAAACTCCAGCTCCTATTATGGCCAGAAATATTTACATGCTTACACTTAGCTGCAAGGGAGCAAGCACAGCAAATGTAGTTCTATGCTGGGCATGTTGTTATCCTGACATGTGACAACAGGACTCTGTTCCTAGAGGAAGAAGGCAAAATAAAGAGAATGGTAGCCAACAGCTGTCTCAACACAGTTGCCACCACCCACCACCGTCACCACTCTTCAATGAGGGCTTCTTATGCTACAAAGCTTAGCACCGTTCATCGCACAATAACCCTATGAAGGCATTCTCCCCATTTTACAGGTGGGAAAGTGGAGCTAACAGACACTCAGTAACTTCTAGAAGGTCACAGAATTAAGATGTGAACCTGGAAGGTCACTTGTTAACATTTGTCCTGATGTCCAACTCCATAAAGTAACCGTCTGGCATAAATGTGTAATGTGACCACAGTTCATTGAGAAGAACCTCACTTTTAACTTGAAGGCAAGTATTTTGAGATATCAAATAACTAATCTGTCTGGCTCCAAAGTCCACTATTCTAACCACTGCACTACACTCAGCCTCTCCTGGTAGTTTCGGGCACTGAAGAGTGGTAGAGAAACTATGAAATCAGGAGACTTTCAAACCAAGCATGGAGGAAGCTCCCTGCTATGCTGGAGCATGAAGCAACTCTAACACCTTCAGAAATCTCACCCTAGGAAGGGACGCATTATTCCCATTTTACAGTTCAGTCTCTCCTTTTATTCCTGTCTCACACACACAGACCACACACACACACACACACACACACACACACACACACTTAAACTTTCCATCCTTCTATCATCTGACAGTACCATTGTACTGAACAAACATCCACTCTTGCCCTTCTTTGTCCCCTACTTATAGCTGAAGATTCATTTATCTCCTTAACTTATTTCTATTGTGCCCTAAAACCTCCTTCATAGTTGCTTTTGCTTAGCAGTTCTTTTCCATGACTATTTCAAGAGAGAGGTTGACCTGGTTATAACCCCACTCATTGGCCTGCACATCCTCAGGAATAATTGGATGCCAAAATCCCAAATGGGGTAACAAGGTCAGCAGCAAAGAAAAATACAGCTTCCTAACTGCTACAGAGAAGGTAAACATTCTTATTAGACCCCTAAGCAAAATGTCAAGCTTGGAAAGCCTTAGCCAATAGCATTAGATGGCTCAGCCAGGAAAACCTGAAAGCTGCCCAGTACTGATCCCTTTAATGCTCTCTAACTGGATTATGTTAATGCAGAAAGTAAACACACCTGAAGATGCCCTATAGCAAACTGGACTTCACAACTTGTTTCCATTATTCACAGGGCACCTACTCTAGGTCTGCCTCTAGTCAATACTAGGGATACAGGTACGAGAAAGCCCGGGACCCTGCCTTCAAGTAACTCAGTCTAGTGGGAGCCAGACACACGAGTCAATAATCCAAGACCATGGACTTAGAAATCTGCCTGCTGAAGGATAAAATGTTTTCAACACTGAGAGGAAATTCTGAGGGCTGCCTGGAGGAAGCAGCATTGGAAGGTAGGCTTTGACTCCTTATGTGGTTCAGAGATAGTAAGCCTCTCGTGGTGAACCGCAGCTCTTCTCAAGCCTGTGATAAGGGCTTTCTTTGTCCCAGGCTCCGAAGCAGATCCACCTCGACATGTATTAGTGATTAGCATTGACTTCAATAGTTTCTTGGGGAGATTGAGAAAATGTTAAATTATGCACTAAAGAGCAAACACAATTTTTAAAACCCCTATGAAATATTTATTTTTTCTTGCTAAAATTGCCCTCCAGCTCATAATAGCCTTACTTCTTCCCTCTTGCCCCCATACCCCTTCCAATCTCAATGTCTGAATCATCAGTTCCCAGCCTCAGCCTGCATGTCCATTTCAGAAAAGACAATCAGACAAGAGTACAAATGCTTGCAAAGAGTCTCCTAGAAAAGCACTTCAGGATGTCATATTCGTTATGCAAGCAGGCCCTTAGAGAATCTCTCCCTTACCCCAGGCTGTTAATCAAAATGTTTACCCAACAAAAACCAGGGCTGAGGAAAAAAGAGGTATCATTCTGCTTTCAAGAAAATAGATCATGCACTGAGAAGGCTTGTTCCCAGGTGCAGAAGGTAGAAAAGGGGTCCCAGAAAAGGAAATAGCAAAAGCAAGGACAATAAGCTATGCAAGTGGATGTTCAAACAAGTGTTTGGGAAACAGTGAAGGTCTGTGGCCAGAACAAAGAACAAGAGATGAATGTGGAAGGAGTGAGCCAGCTAGATGAGTCAGATCACGGGCTTCTGTTCCAAGTGTGTTGGTTTTATTCTGGAACTTAGTGCCACATTATTGTACTGTGTTCCCAGCCTCTATTTTAATTTCTCTAGGTGTCACTGCCATTCTTAAAGGGGATGATTAATTAGCCTGTCCCTTGTATTTCATCACAAAGTAAAAAGCAGAGATAGTAAAGTTTGGTAACAGCCTTAAATTTAATGTTGTAGTTTAGTAACTTAGGGATTATCCTATCTAATAAAGAGGGAATATGCTAATTGACCCTCATGCAGTCGCAAAAATGGCAGTGCCTACAGGCAATAAGGAGTGAATATGCTAATTGACTGCCACGCCCTCAAAGATGGCAGCACCCACAGCCACAAGATGGCAGTGCCCAGTCCCCTCAACCCTGCCGAGGCAGCAGGCATGCCCCTAGGCAGGCCAGGCTCCTCCGTGTGCCTGCCTCTGGAGTTCCCCAGTCCCCTCAGCCCCTAGCCACCCAGGGCCAGCCTGAGGTTCAGGCAAACCTCAGATGGCAGCTGCCCAGTTGCCCAGGACTGACTGAGGCTTGCACTGCTGGCAGCAGCAGCAGCAGAGGTGTGATGGGGTGTCACCTTCCCCTGGTTGCCAGATCACCTCCTGCCCCTGAGGGCTCCCAGACTGTGAGAGGGGACAGCCTGGGCTGAGGGACCCCCTCCAGTGTATGAATTTCCATGCACCAGGCCTCTAGTCTATATAATAAAAAGGGAATATGCTAATTTGTCTGTGACTGTGTCCCAGTCATGACCAGTCTGTGGGCAGGGCCAGGGGTGGAAACTTCTGCCCCCAGTGCTAATGTCACGCTGCCTGTGTGCATCCCTGTTCAGCACTGGTCTGACACTGCAGGGTAAGAAGGGCTGGACTTGATGGGGGGACTAAAGCCACTACCCCCACCCCAGTTCCAGGCCAGGAGACCTCAGTCCATGTCTTCCCCCACCCAGCGGGACCTCAGGCCATGTCTTTCACCCGGAGGGGCTTGGTGGGTGACCCCTGCCCAAGCTCTGGGGTGGGAGACCTCAGATTGCACCTCCTTCCTGGCACGGCTTGACAGGGGACCTCAGGCCATGCCTCCTACACAGTGGGGCTTGACAGAGTACCTCAGTCCATGCCCCCTGCCTAGTGGGGCTTGACAGGGCACCTCAGGTCACACCCCCAGTTCCAGCACTGGGCTGGAAGAACTCAGGCTGTGCCCCCCGCCCAGTGGGTCTTGATGGGAGAATTCAGGTCATGCCCCTCACCCAGCAGGGCTTGACGGTGGACTTCCAGCATAGCTCTGGGCCAGAAGACCTCAGATTGGACACTCCCACCATAGTGCCGGGCCAGGGGACCTCAGGCTGTGCCCCCCACCCAGTGGGACTTGACAGTGGGCTTCAGGCCATGGTCCTGCCTGGAGGGACTTAACAGGGGTGAGGCCAGCCAGGTTTAGGTCTCACCAATGGGGGTGGGACTGGCCTGGTCTGGGTCTCCTGCATTTTCGAAGCACATGAGGGTGGTGGGTGGGACTTGACTATAGGTCCCTTGGCATACCCCAGACTCTGACAGGGGAGGAAGATTTTATATACATTTTACTAATTTTATTTCATCTCTGACACTTATATTATTGAGAAAGGGAAAATAGCAATATTAAAATATTTCTTCTCATTAATTCTCTTTTAATGAATTTCATGCACCAGGCCACTAGTATATAATAATGTGTATATGCATGTATACACATGGAGAGAGAGAGTTGATTCTTCTGTTACATCTGCCTTATATAGCTTTTAACTTTTTAAAATTTTTACTTATTGACTAGCGGCCCAGTGCATGAAATTCATGCACAGGTAGAGTCCCTAGGTCAGGCCAAGGATCAGGGCAAATCAGGTTCCCTACCTCCCCAACCCCCACCCCCCCCACCTCCCCCTTTCCTCATTTCCTCAGTGCCCCGTCACCCACTGCTGGTCACCCACCATGTTCCGCACCACTCTCTGGTGGTCAGTGCACATCATAGCGAGTGGTCAAACTCCTGGCCTCTTGGTCGAATTCCCAAGGGAACACTTTGCATGTTAGATATATATAGATATAGATATAGATATAGATATAGATATAGATATAGATATAGATATAGATATAGATATATAGATATATATACTAGAGGCCCTGTGCACAAAAATTTGTGCACTCATGGGGTCCCTCAGCCTGGCCTGTGCCCTCTCACAGTCTGGGACCCCTCGGGGATGTCCACCTGATGCCTTAGGCCTGCTCCCCAGAGGATTGGACCTAGCTGGCAGTCAGACATCCCTATGGCAGCCCAGGAGCCCTCAGGGGATGTCCACTTGCCACTGGGGAGCAGGCCTAAGCTGCAGTTGGATAGCCTAGTGCTGCTGAGGAGGCAGAAGAGGCTCCCACCACCACCGCTGTACTGGCAGCCGTCAGCCTGGCTTGTGGCTGAGCAGAGCTCTCCCTGTGGGAGTGTACTGACCACCAGGAGGCAGGTCCTGCATTGAGCGTCTTCCCTCTGGTAGTCAGTGTGTGTCATAGTGACTAGTCATTCCCAGTCATTCTGCTGTTAGGGTCAATTTGCATATTACCCTTTTATTGTATAGGATAGAGGCCTGGTGCACAGATGGTGGCTGTTGGCCACCATCTTGGTTGGGTTAATTTGCATATAGTTGCTCTGATTGGAGGGTGGGCATGGCTTGGGGCATAGCAAGGGTGAAGTCAATTTGCATGTTTCTCTTTTATTAGATTAGATAGATTTATGAGGGAAAGAGAGACGCAGATTTGTTGTTCCACTTATGCATTCATTGTATGTGCCCTGATCAGGGCTGGAACCTGCAACCTTGGCATATCCAAATGACCTCTAACCAACTGAGCTGCCTGGCCAGGGCTTGCTTTTAACTTTTGATTCCATTGTTATATCTATTCATTTAGATTCCACCAATTTCCAAAGAGAGGAACAACAGAATTTGAAACAGATTCTTGTTATAAAAAGTATAAGAGCTTTACTCAAGAAAGAAGACAATACTTAAGTACTTTAAAAAGATATTAGGAAAATATGATATTAAAACTTCTGATTAAGGAAAGCTACCACTAAGTAAAAAAGGACAGCACTCCAACGGGCAGGTTAAAAGTGCACATGTGATGGGCTTGGGAAAGGAAACTTCTCTAGGCTCTGAAAGAAGGGAAAATGTGTTCTCTGGGGATTCTCCTTAAAGCACACCTATTTTTTGGCTAAAGGAAAAAAATGGGTGCTCAATGTCAATTAAAAAACAATCCCCTATATTTCTTTGTTCTCTTTCAATACTGTATTGAATCTCAAATTTCAACATAATTTTTTCTTTGTTCTTGTCCTACATCTTCTTTAAATATGTTTCAAAAAACAAAAAGCACGCACCAGCTCAAATTGGTACTTCTCTCCCAGTTCTATTTATCCACAGCAATGATAGGCTTTGATTTGCCACAAGCCCACTTTTAACTCAAGTGTCATTAAGTGACCTTCCCAGCAAAGAATGTTAGGAGGGTGTTAGTGGATGTCATCACCAAAAATGGAAAAATTAAAGATTACTGCTTGTCAATCCTCGTTAGCATGAAAACATAATTACACATTTTCTGTTTTTCAGAGGCGAGGGTCATGCCTGTCAGAGTACCTGTTGGCATGCAATCTTGTTGTCACCATCAGAAGGAAAGCATCAATTTATTTGTCAGTGTTGGTCTGAGAGCAAGCTGCATGAACTAACAATGATTATTAAATTAATAATGATAATAACAGTTACTGTTCGTTGAATGCCTTCTACTCTAAGTGCAAGGACTTTGCAAACAGTATGTCATTTAATTTGGACAACAATCCTATGTATTATTCCCATTATATTAATGACAACCCACAGATGGCAGAGGTTAAGTAACTGCCCTACTTTAAGCTAGTCGCAAGACAAAATCCAAACCCGTGTACCATCTGACTCTATGCAGATTGTGGAACAACATCATGAATAATAAAATAATAAAAATTAAATTAAATAAAGAAGAAAAATAGTTAAGTGAGATCAGGTCATTTGTTTTCTGTTCTGATTAACCACATGGATGTCTTTTCCAGTTTTTATTATCCCAGCTCTGATGATCCTCTTCAGGGCAGTTTTTCTTACTCACCCCATGTGTTCATCTGTAAAATGGGGGGTAATAATAGCACCTATTGCACTGTATAGGGCTATAATAATGTCTACACAGCACTTAGTGCAGCTTCAACACACACAGGCTCTTTGTAAGCATTAGGAAAACTTAAAAATAGTGGGGTCTTGATTGGTCTCAACCTTTGAGATCATTTAACTCAATGAAGACTTGATTATAAAAGAGATCCATACAGGAAAATGTGAAAAACTCAAATGAATCAATCAAAAACCAAAGCTATCCTGGCCAGGTGGCTCAGTCAGCTGGACCACCCTCCTGCACACTAAGAGCTTTCTGGCTCAATCACTGGTCAGGACGTGCTGGAGGCAACCGATTGATGTTTCTCTCTCACATTGAAATATCTCTCTCTCTCTCTCTCTCTCTCTCTCTCTCTCTCTCTCTCTCTCAAAAAGAAAAATCAATAAACATATCCTTGGGTAAGGATAAAAACAAAGCTACATAATGCATGATCTAAAGTAATAAAATGTGCAGAACTAAAAATCTTTCCAAATAGCTATAGAAAACAGAAAGATTAATGTGGGTGGAGTTTGCCACTAAATTTTTGGGAAGAAGAACTTGATCTAGACCTTAATAATGTATAGAATTGCTATAAAGAGCAAAATTACATTACATGTGAAATGAATCTCTAGAAATTTCTCATAGGCTATGGTTCTGTAAAATATTGCAATTGAGAAAACTGTATTTGGCAAGATCTGGTTTTGTAAAATGAAAATGTTATCGAATCTGCATTTATCTATCGAAACCTAGCTCAAGCCATATCCTCTCCAGAAAGCTGACCTCATCTGAGGATCTGTCACTGCCTCCTCTATGTTACCGCTATTCCAGGGCATGCTCCTGTATGGCCTCCATGCTCCATCATGGAATTTACCTGTGTACTAGGCTTGAATCTCAATCTACAAACTTAGATGTCAAGTGAATGTGACTTTCCCTAATTTGTATAACTCAGTTTCAGCTCAGGATGTCATCATTTCCAGAGGGATTATATAGTAGCAAAGCAGCCACAGGGGAGTAATCTCAGATTCTTGAAGTCATCTGTCCATGACAGCTGAGTGATCCATCTCCCTTTTGACCCCAGATTCTTGGTCTATCTGAGTTGACCTTGGTCCTGTCCCCATGTTCTTCAGGCTGAGAGATATTCTCCAAAGCTTCCCTGCCATTTAGGCACAAGGAAATCATGTGACTGATAAAGACCCTTACACACTGCCATTTCTTCTTTAGATCCTGCCACTTTCCCAGGACTGCACCCACTTGAACGGTGTTTGCACCCTCTCCCAGGATCCACCAACATCAGAATCAACATTATCGGTTCTATCTCTCTCCTCCAAGCCATCCCTTTCTAGTTTAAAAGATGGAGGAAGCCCGGCCAGTGTGGCTCAGTAATTAAGTGTCAACCCATGAACCAAGAGTCACCAGTTCAATTCTTAGTCAGGGCACATGCCCAGATTGTGGCTCAGTCCCCAGTAGAGGGTGTGCAGGAGGCAGCCAATCAATGATTTTCTCTCCTCATTAATATTTCTATCTCTCTTGCCCTCTCCCTTCCTCTCTCTCTCTCTAAAATCAATAAAAATATATTTAAAAATCTATAATAATCCTATCTAATAAAAGAGTAATATGCAAATTGACCATCACAAGTTGGCTGCACCCATGTGGTCAAAGGTGGTCAACAAGGGAGGGCAGTTGGGAGGGACCCAGGCCTGCAGGGGAGGACAGTTGGCAGGGGGACCAGGCTGGCCGGGGTGAACAGTCAGTCAGAGGTGACCAGGCTGGCAGAGGAGGGCAGTTGGTGGAGGCCCAGGCCTGCAGGGGAGGACAGTTGGGGGGGACCCAGGCCTGCAGGGGAGGACAGTTGGGGGGCACCACCCTGGCAGGGGGAGGGCAATTAGAGCAATCAGACCAGCACAGGAGCAGTTAGGCATTGATCAGGCTGGCAGGGGAGTGGTTAGGGGCAATCAGCAGGCGAGAGGTTGAGAGCCAGCAGTCCTGGATTGTGAAAGGGATATCCCACTGCCCGTTTAGGCCTGGTGCTGGAGGCAGCCGGGCTATGACGGCCAAGCCCCTTGCATGAATTTTGTGCATCAGGCCTCAAATAAATAAATAAATAAATAAATAAATAAATAAAAATTTGCAAAAATAAAGTATAGAGGAGGTGAGAGAGAAATATTCATTTTTGTCTCTCCAATAGTTTTTCTAGCTCATGAGTCCTTTCTGTTCCTCATAAAAAAATAATAAAAAAATGAAACTTTAGAAACCAGAAGCCAGAAAGTAACTCCTCTTTTCTCTTCTGCCTACTGTCAATTTTCTCCCCTAAGTGAATGAGCACAGCTCAGCCTTGCTGCTTAAATGGGAGAAAGGTCCAGGGGAAAATCAAAGAGACCAGGGAGAGAAACGGTTAGTTTAAAATTATTGACTCACCATATATGCCTGTGATCTGTCTCCGTATAAATCTGGGCTCCTTCGCTAGATGAAGACTGTGTTATCCATCTTTGTCTCCCCTGTGCATCCAATGCACCCAGGAAATCAGACAGGACCCCAAGGAGGAAGGGCCATTAAATGAGTCAGGACTTGGACTTGGTAGGGGGAGCGCAGGAAGCAGCTGATCGGTGATTCTCTGGGCTTTGTTCCAGAGGTAAAAAGCCCTTGCCTTGTATCAGTCACATCAGGTGCCTATGCAAGGGACTAAGCATGAGAGGAATGGCCCGGCAGAGCCCAGAGAGGAGGCATCAGTGAGCAACGACTTCTATGCCACCCTTGCCCGATGTACAGTGACACTAAACGGCTTTACATACATGGAAATAAGTCTTAAAAATGAGCTAATAAAAATCGTACACTATAGAAAGGTGATTTTCTAGATATCAGTGGTTCTCCAAGTATGGTTGCTGGTCCAGCATCAGAATTACCTGGTGGGAAAATCCTCAGGCCCCTCCCAGACCTCAGAAAGTCTGGCGGTGCCTTCCAGCAACCTGCACTTTTCCCAAGCCTTCTGGGTGATTCTGGTGCATTCTCAACTTCAAGAACCACTGCTGTGTGCTGCAGGAAGGTGACAGGACAGTGAGCTGTGTGCGTGACAGGAAGATGGAATTAGATCATGGGCAGTGGGGCTTCTGCCACTTACTGCGTTTGCTTGGGGGCATGCCATGTATCCTTCCTGAGGTTTTCTCTTCTTTTGGTCTAAAACAGTGGTTACATACTTCTCGGGGGTTGCCATGAGAATGGAACGCAGTAATGTATATGAAAGATTCTCCTAATTGTTAAAATGCCATCGAAATGTCAGGCAAGCAGGCAGGCAATTTTTTAAAACCCGGTAGCGGTAACAGAAGACAGCTTGATTGGAGGTTTTAACACATCTGCACAGCCCTCCAAAGGCCTGATCAGCCCCACATCTCAACAAACTCAACAGCCATTTGTCTGCTTTTGCCAACACATGTGAGAACCTCCTTTCTCATAGTCTGCAGCCTCCTGGGAAGCAGCTCTGAGAGCAAGTGGCCACTGCTGTCCAGTGTTCTCCCTGCACTGTGAGTACAGATGATGGGGGTTTACAGAGGGCATGTCTTAACAATGTCTGACTCAGTGTATTCTTACTGCACTGCCTTCACAAATGCACCAGTGAGAGAGAAAAGAGCGAGGAGGGTGAGAGAAATGGAGAGGGGGCTGCATCAACTCGACAACCTGCAGGCTCCCTCTGCATGCCTCAGTGTGGCTTCCTGCGAGGCTGGTCACTGTGTTAGAATAAAGGGATAATTGGGGCACCGAGAGAGCAGGGTCTAGGCTCTGAGGAGGAGGTTTGATTCAGATCTGGGCAAGCAGTTTGCTTATCCCTCTTTCCTGTTTACAGAACACAGTTGTGCAGCATCGCCACAGCCCTGCGCTCTGTTGGGGATGGCCTTCCGTGAGCTCCCTCAGGAGGATGGACCACAGAACATGAATATCAAAGAGCTCCTGCGCTGGACTGTCAGCTTCAGCTCCTTCTCCTGGACTCCCTGCAGGAGAGTCTGGGTCCTGCAGGAAAACTGAGGAGCAGGAGAAACATAGTACAAGGGGGCCAGGAGGGGGCCAGCAGATCCCCCTGGCATTCCGATGCACCCTGGAGTGAAGGCAGATTTCCTTCCCCACCTGTAGTCTCCGTGGTACTGAGATTATCTGGCAAAAAGAGAAAACCAGGAGGTTCTGCCTCATTGTAGATTTTGTTTTTTCAGGGATCAAAGCTAAGAGGTAATGCCAGTTTTCAAAAGGGGGAAAATTATATACAACCGATGTCTTTTCTTCTACTAAGTCAGATGAGATGGCCTCAAATCATGACCAGTTCTGTGATGCAAGCATCCCAGCCATTTTATTTGCTAGAAATTTCGGAAAACTATAGTCCTTGGACACACAAAGTTAACAAGTCTACGCATAAAATTCTGGGAACTATTTTTATCTAATGCCTAAGATTAGTCTCAAGCTTAGGCCTTTCACCTAAACAGTGTACCCTGGTCCAAGTTCCTGAAGCACAAATTGAAATGATATTATGCTATTAGCTCCCAGGTTCTGACAAGAGAGCAGGCTCAATTGTCACCCAAAAGAGCAGAGATGAAAGCTTTCCTTCCTGTGTCTCTAAACAGATTTTGTGTATTGGTTTAAAGCTCATACCAATTCTGAGAAAGGAGGGCATGGCAGGGTGTGCTCCCAGCCGCCCGGCTCCTTACAGATAGCTCACAGACACTACCGGACACAAAAGACCCAGAAATGAGAGAATAACCATAAAAAGGAAGAACAGCTCAACCCTCCAGTTTTATAAACACAATGTCTCCCTTTTTTCTTACTGGCTCTTTCCTAAGCCTGCAGCTACAGTTTTTCACATTTTTATTTGTACAAATGCCAATTTAGCTCCAGGAACAAAGTAAGCCACAGGTCTCAATTAAATATACTCTGAAAACTGGAAATTCATGTTTGGCCAGAGTCTTAGCTACATTGAGCCAACGTCTGCAGCCAGGGAATCCATCTAGCTTTTCTTTGTATTTTATGGCCAGTGTAAGAGGATCAGAACTGACATTATCTCCAGTTGAAAGGATTTTGGAGTCTGTATGGACAACAGCACAATCCGATCTGTAGAAATTCAGTACTGATCATCTCATAGCAATGGGACTTAAAATAAAGAGACTGGACTTGGGTTCCTAAGATCTCAAAGCAGATCACTGATGGGAGTGAAATATTCAGTGATCTGTGATCACTCTTTTAGCCTTTATACTCACCAGCATTGTCTCCTAGAGGTGCCCTGTGCTAGATCCTCATATGGCAGAGCAGGGATTTCTCATAAAGTGCAAGGTTTAGGTTCAACAGACTACCCCACCTCCACAACCGGAATTCAGGGTTTCCTGGGAAGACAGCAGGTAAATATATCCAGGATGCATGGAGCTTCCTGAGAGAGGGAAGGTCAGGAACAAGACCTCATTCCCTTTTGAGGTTAATGGTTTTATTACAGGTTTACTGTCACACCCTTAACATCTATCGGAAGGGTGGGACAGAAGAGCCCGCCTGCAAAAGATGCTTAGCAATGGTGGCTCAGTGAATGCATGGAGCCTAAGGAGTGGGCAGGGAAGTTCCAGCAGAGCCGCCTCTCAGCCCCTTCAGAGCACATTACAGTGGATTCCCTCCAGGCTGGCTCACCTCAAGGGCTCCTTTCTCCTCCTTCATTTGGGGTTGCTGTTTCTCCAAGGGCTGCCTGCTCCCATTAGTCGATTTCTTCCCTTGACCTGTTATAGGACCTTCTCATAAACTTTCTTGCCTCCAAGCATTTTAAGTTCCCCAAACACAGTCCCCCAACCCCCCCCCCACACACACACACACACACATCTTTTAGCTGAATAGATCTCCACTCCATTTCATCTATCATTTTCCTAGAAGAAGCTGTGAGTGGTTGGGATCCATATGACCAAAAAGAAATGGATGTAAACAAACGAAAGCACAGAGACTACTCAGGAGAAAACTGCAATAGTCCACACATAGAATGAGGGTTTGGGAAGTGGAGATGGTGAGAAGGAATCAGACTCAGAGAGAAGTTAAAGGGTTTGCCAATAGATTAGATGTCAGGTAAGAGGGAAATAGAAGATTCCATGATGACTCCTACACTTTTGTTTGGAATGGTGGTGCCATTCTCCAAGATGAAGAAGACTGGGAGAATGTTTGGCAAGAAGCAGCCAGCAGGAGGTCATGTTCAAACCTCAGTCCATTACACATCTAGCCAGGAATGCTAAATAGATTTCTCAGTAAAGAAATGTGGAGCCAGAGACATAGATCTGAGAACAATAATACATCATAACTTATTTTGTAGCCATAAGTAGTAAAGTGGGACATTTCAGTTAAATGATTCTACTGAGAGCCTAGTATATGCCAGGTGTTATGAGCAAGTTAAGATTCAAAAGACCTCAGAACACATGCCTGGGTTGCAGGCTCAAGCCACAGTAGGGGGCAGACAAGAGGCAGCCAATCAATGAGTCTCATCGTTGATGTTTCTCTCTTTCCTTCTTCCTTCCTCTCTTTGAAATGAATAAAAACATATTTTTTAAAAAAGATTCAAAAAGACCAAGAAATTTGCTCAAAGCCCCTAAGCTAACTAAGTGTCTGATTCAAACAAAGCATACCTATTCTTGTATCTAGTCATGTGTTGAACATTCATTTGGTGCCTACCCAGGTGCCAGATATTGTGGGATTTAAAAGGTACCATAATCAAAGAGATACCTGGGACAGAATAAATGCTGAGTAAATGTTAGTTGTTATCATTATTCATAGTTGAGGAGCTAATGGCCTAATGGAGAAGACAAAGCATAAACATAATTATGGAAATCTTTGGAAAGGTAACATTAGAAATCACACAGAACATTGTGACAGTACCAAAGAAAGATGCCTACCTCCAGCCAGAGGCTCTGTGCATCTCTGACACCAGTTCATGCTCTCTGTTCACTATGTCTGTAATTGGGCCCAGGGTGCTCAGATCAGCTGTGGTAGAACTGAAGCCATATCTTAGTTAGATGAGTGGGACTTTTTGCACTGGTGACATTGCTCTACTAGAACCAGGTTGTCACAGATTTGGGCAGCCCCAGAGCTGTTTCAGTGACCTATGTTCTCCATTTAAAAATTCCATATTTTAGGATCCAGTCCAGTTCATAGGCAGAAATTTTTAAAAACTCAAAATACAATGAACAATAGTACAATCCAATATCCACAAAGGTCTATTATGGTTTCTACCAAGACAATTTTTTTCTCTCTGAAAGCACCCTCATCTTTACCAAAGATAATCAAATCAAGACTAATTTATTTGCAAAATAGGTCTAATTTCAATAAATTTGGCCTGAATATTTGTATCAGTTCAGTAAGAACAGTAATTAACCACATAGATTCTTTTAAATCTGCTTTGCTGGACTTCGTCATGAGGATTCTTTAGACTGAACTTTAAAAAGGCCTCTCAAGGCTAAGAAGCCAAGCCACATAGTTGCCATCAGACTTCACCTGCAATACCTATAGACTTGGGTTAAATCATCTCTTCTTATCGTTCCCAGCGTATCCTGAGGTTCTTTCTTTGCATCTCCCAGGAAGCAACCTCTGTTTCTTACCTGGAAAGAGTGCTGGGAAGCATGTAAGCAAGGTAGTGGGCTGTTTTACGAGGGACCTTTATTGGCTTCCGAAATCAGTCTTAATGCTTTAAAACAAGCATGTCAAACTCAAAGACTAACACGGGCCAAATAAACGAGGCATGTGGCCTGTGGGCCGCGAGTTTGACATGCTTGCCTTCAAGCTTTCTGGTCATATCTGAGTCTATACATGTCTCTCTCAAATGTGACATTCAGTCAAAACCTTATCTCCAGTTATAAAAAGAACACATTTTTCTTGAACTTATGCAAAAAACAAATTGCGAATATCTTACTTTATCCTTAGAACAAGCATGTGAGGTAAGTGAAATGATTAGTCCCTTTTACACAAGAAGGAGGAGCCATGATCATCTGGGGTCCTAGGTGGTAAGTCCAGGACAGGAACCTGGCAGTGCAATGCAGAGCCTGCACTCTTGATCACGACCTTGACAACTGTGTTATGCTGAGTGGACACCAGGAAGAGGTATCATGTTAACCCTCATGGTTGGTGTCCCTCCACACACCAGCACTCACACCCAAGACAGTGTCTTTCCCAAGGAGCACCTCTCCCACATGCCAACCACTGCTCAGCCCACCTTCCCCCTCACCACCACCCCCTCTGGCCCTCTGCAGGCACTCCCCAGCAAGGTGTCCCAATTCACACAATAGCCTGGCATCTCTGCACAGATCCGATTTATACTGTCCAGAAACCTGCATAAAATAACGGATTCTTTATGAGACTAGGAGCCCTTTCTGTTCTGCTGCCAGTTTTATACCATTAAACTGCCCACCCATCTGCTGATAAAACACAATAATGTGATTTATCTCCAAGCACAGAAACATCTCAACAAATTGGATTTACTTTATCTTCTAAAAAATGGTGTTTGTGGATGTCCTATGTACAGCATTGTCCTCGTGATAAGTTGAGATGACTTTGAGAAAAAGAAAAAAACTTCGTTTATACTCACTCTCCCATCTGATTCCAAGAAAGATTTGTCTGTCCCATACTCTCCCTGGAGGCTTTGCACAGCTCCCAGAGAGCAATAGTTCATCCCCCACCCACTTCTGTACTAACCATGGGTTCTGCTTCCTAGAAGAGGGCTCAAGGGCCAAGTCCCTCATTGCTAACCTATGCCCATCATCCCTAGGACTGTAAAGGCAATAATGACCAGGGTCTTATGTCATTTATTTCCAGTCTCTCTCACTCTGCCCTCATCCTCCTGTGATTCATAACCTTACCCATTTGCCCAGATCTTAATCCTTTCTCAATATCCCATTGGAGCTCATAAGTTATTTTAGCCAACCACTCCTTCACTCTCATTTTTTTCCTAAATGGTTGCCAATGTGCCCTCACTTAGCTAATTCTGTCCAATATAGCTGTCTTCATAGCTCTGCCTCCAGGGAAGGATGCTCTTTCGGCAGCTCTGCTTATTATTTTAGGGCATATTTTATTGTTTGCTTGCAGGGCTATAGACGGATAATAGTAGATGTAGGTAGAGAGAATTATTGTTCTCTTCATGCTGCTTTGTCTACTCTTAGACTCTTCCATTTCAGTCAAAATCCCCTCCTTCTGGGTCTCCAGCTAGAATCAGTCCTGTCCTTTATTCATTCCTGTTGTAGCCTGATTATTCTGTTGCATTTAAGGAGAATTTTGAAGCCTGCTTTCCTATATCCTCTCCACCCCAAGCATACCACATCCTGGACAACTTCATCAAGAGAGACAAAAATTTACTTTCTTCCCATATGAGGGACTCCCTCCCATGTCCACATCTTAAAGTTTTTTCATCTAGAACTTTGCCAACTCTGATTCCTGGATTCAGAGATCATAACCTTCTTGCTTAGTTTAGTCCTTCTCTCTCACTAAACAGACTTCTTCCAGGTATTTCCTCCATAGTCACTTCCTTTTTGCCTTGTTTCTCTGTTGACCATTACATTTCCTCCCTTCATTTTCTTTGTCCATGGCCCTGGATCATGGAACAAATAATATCAGTGGAATTCCTCCTCATCTCCTCATTCTTACTCTCCCCTGTCCCCCTACTGTATCCTCCAGGCTGACAGCATGGTCCCAGGGATGATGGATATAGGATATTGGGGAAGGGATGATAAGTTGAGCTTCATATAACTTGACTATGTAATCATAAGGGTTACTAAATGATTGGGCACTTCTAAAGGAAACTGTTCTATTCACAGCTTTTGCAAATGAAGCCATCGGCTTTCTCCCTGAAACCCCGTTCATGGCTTATTATACTAAGTTGGACCAAACATCGATAAACTCCTAGTCAATGAGTCCAATATCCAGAAGATTACCTATGAGGTGACCTGGTACAAACCACATTGCCAAAACCAGGACAAGCTAAGCTAGTCAGATTTGTATTCTCAGAAAAATGAGTTGTGAAATACAGAGAAACCAAGTATCTCATAATTGGAAATAAAAACAGATGTATAATAAAGAGAATAAAACTGATTCTGAGAAGTCTTAAAGTACGAAGGCAATGAGGAACTCTGAGAGGCCAAGAGCAAGCTAACAGTGTAGGAAATTGAAGTTATAACCAAACAGAAACTCTAAATATGCTATGAATTTCTTACACTAGAAAACTCAAACTCATTGATAACCCTTCTCTCTTTATGCCTCATAACCAAGGTACCAAATCCAATCAGTTTTGCCAGTAAATTCATCCTTTTTTCTTTCAACTGCCAGTATTCTACCAAAGCTGCTCTGCTTTTAGATTCTCACCGGTCTCCAATAAGTGTCCCAGCCATTAATCTCTTCTCCATACCCTCCATACTGCCACCAGGGATATTTTTAGAAAATAAATCTAACACACCTCAGTTGGTTCTCCTTTGCTTTCCTGACGGTGTCTAGCTTTCCTAACACAGAATATATGTTGAAAGTCTGAGACAGCAAATGCACAATGTACAGGCAATTATACTTATGTCATCATCATCTTTACCCCACCACTATTATATCAGCACCACTATTATATCATCATCATCTCCCACCCCTTCTTCCATGCACCCTCCACTTAACACATGCAATTTCTATCTTTTTAGTATTCTTTTTTTTACTTAATTAAGTATATTTTAATTTATTGTATTTTATTAATTACTAGAGGCTCGGTGCACAAAAATTTGTGCACTTAGGGGGGGTCCCTCAGCCTGGCCTGTGCCCTCTCGCAGTCTGGGACCCCTCGGAGGATGTCCACCTGCTGGCGTGCCTGGCCAGCCTGGGTGAGGGGCTGATAGCTGTTTGCAGGCTGGCCAAGCCCCCCAGTGGGGACCCTTACTCCATGGGGATGTGGCCAGCCTGGGTGAGGGGCTGAGGGCTGTTTTCAGACTGCCCACAGCTCCCATTGACCCTAGGTCCCAGCAAGGCTGGCTGGAATCAGGTTTCTGGGGTTTATTTATCTTCTATAATTGAAACATTGTTGCCTTGAGCAGAGGCCCAGCCAGCCTAGGCAGGCAGTTGCAACAGAAGCCTCCTGCTTGCTCTAGCTCCATGGCTGCCTGCCTCCATCTTGGCTGGGTTAATTTGTATACAGCCTCTCTGATTGGCTGGGGGTGTAGCTTGGCTGGTGGGCATAGCTTAGGTGTCTCAGAGTGATGGTTAATTTGCATATTACTCTTCTATTAGATTAGATGGTTGGCATTCAATATTATTTTAATTAGTTTCAAATGTACAGCATAGTGGTTAGACAACACATATAATTTCTTGTTTCCCAAGCATGGCAGATTCATTTGTGGCACCATGACTTAATGCTTTGCCCTGTTAAATGCCTAACAAACTTACCTTCTTCTTGAATTGAGTATAACTAAATAAAAATGGTTCTTACCTTCCCTGGGCTTGCATAGCACATGTGCCCTCCCCTTGATTCAAGACAGGCTTGAGTCAGCTTTGTTAGATAAAACATGACGGAAGTTATTGCAGGACTTCTGGTAGCTTCTACTATCTGTTCACTTAGAATGCTGTCTGTGGTGTCCTGAGCAGCAATAGGAGAAGTCTGACTACTCTCAGGCCTTTGTGCTGGAGAAACTGTGTTTAGGTGCTCTAGCTGCAGCTAAGCCCAGCCTTCCAGGCCTTGCAGCAAAGCACCAGGTACGTGTGCCCAGCCAGGACAGTCCATCCACCAACTAATGTCCACTGGGTGACCTCCATGGACACCATCAGTTGTCCTAAAAGCCCTGCTCAAATTCCTTAACCACAAAATCAAGATATATAATAAAATGATTATTGGCTTAAGCTGCTAAATTTTGGAGTGATTATTACATAGCAGTAACAATTATTACACATCTGGAACAGTTTCATACACTAGAGTGGAAGCATCAACACTAATTCTTTTCAACTGCAGAATTCTGTAAACTACCTATAAACAGTTTTGTATGTTAAATGCACGGATCACCCAAACTACTCTACTTTGTGATGTGCCTTTCATGGCCAACAAGGCTTTAAGACACGTCCTTACATACTACAAACTTCACTTCTGATACACTTGGTCAGCAGTATGAGTCAACTGAGTCAGAAGGAACACTACAATTACACAAATCTACTTGCACATGTTTTAAATGGCTCCCAATACAAATATCTAAGGAATGGGACTGACAGGCAGAAGACTTACATGCATAAATTCACCAAATCCTTATGTTCCAGGCACAGATGTATGAGGTGATACTGAGCCTGCATCCCGGAAAAATCCACAGGCTTGCTCCTAAAGACCAGAATTGAAAGAGTATTTAAAGTCCCGTTTCCTATGCTCGCTTCAGTAGCACATATACTAAAATCCCGTTTCCTGATCATGAGTTAAGATTTAGCTTATTGCTTTTCAGAGCATAACAACCAGGATGCAATTTTCAAGACTAGGTTAAAGCATCTTATGCAAAAAGTTTTAGGTAAGGCCCTAGCTGGTTTGGCTCAGTAGACAATGCCTGCGGACTAAGTGGTCCTGGGTTTGATTTTGGGGGATGTGCAGGAAGCAGTCAATCAATGATTCTCTCTCATCATTGATGTTTCTGTATCTCTTCCCCTCTCCCTTCCTCTCTGAAATCAATGAAAATATATTTTTTAAAAAAATAAAGTTTCAGGTAAGGAATTCTCATAGCTCTATTCTTTTAATAATCAACAAAGAATACTGACATGTCAGCAACTGTTTCAGAGGGTTGTGGATACAGAAATGAGTAAGATGTTATCTTAACTGAAGTTCATGGTCTAGCAAAGAAAGCACACTTAGCTAGATAGCAAAATGTGAAGATGTTTTTTTAAAAATAGACTCAGTGGAACTCTGTCATTTATGCTGCCCCTATCTCTTAAACACTTTACAACCTTTTTTGTAGTTCTCCACATTTTGAATTCTACCTTCTCAATGTAGAATCAAAAATGAAACTGAGAGGAAGGTGAGGGTAAGGGGGAGAAATCAGCCAAAGGACTTGTATGCATGCATATAAGCATAAGTGATGGATGTGGACAACAGGGGGTGAGGGCGAGGGCAGGAATGGGGGGACAAGAGGACATTAGAGGGATAAGGTCACATTTGTAATATCTTAAACAATAAAGGGGGAAAAATGAAAATGTTCCAAGTTTCCCTTACTGCTAGAGTATAGGCATGCGGTTTTGTTTCTACCAAACAAAGCCTGGGTGTGTACATGAGTTTCCTAAGGAAACAGGGGAGAGTGCTGCCCACCATTCAGAGGGTATGAGGGGCAGCAAAGGTAGCAAGGTGCCTAAGGAGACTCTGGGACCAGAAGCAGAAGTAGCTTGTTTGCCAGGACTAGACCAGGGTGTGGTTCTGGAAGCTGCTATTGAAAAGTAAGCCTTTCAACAATTCAGGAAGCTTTCTAATATCCTCAATTAATCCATTCCTGTGTGAGCTAGCTACAGGAATTTTATTGTCTGCCACTAAGAACCTGACTGATGCATGAGAATGTTCAGGGTTACCTGGGATTAGATGTTGCAAAAATACTTCTCAGATGCAGTGATATTAAAGATGAGTTGTTCTAGAAAGGCATTCTAGACTGAATGAACTCCATCTGCAAAGGCCTGGAACATAGGAGAGCATACTTTGTTCAGGATGATGATGAATGAAATATTTGGAGCATAAGAAAAAGTGATGGTGTTGAAAATATAGGCAGGGATCATGCAGGTTTTTCTATGCTTTGATGGGGCATTTGCATGCTGAGTAAATGAATTTAAGCAGGGGATTGACAATATCATGTTTGCATTTTAGGAAGATCCCTCAGTGCAATGTGGATAACTGCATGCAGAGATGGGAAGAGACCAGAGCCAGGAGCACTACTAGGAGGCGGTTGCATTCGTCCAGGTGAGAGGTAATAAGAGGGAAGTTGAAGCACTGGTGGTGGGAATGAGGGAAAAGAGATTGATTCGTTCTGCTGAGATTTTTATTTAATCAAGAAAGAAGAAACATGGCAGATTCACCAATAGGATGCCTCTCTATTAGAGAAGATAGTATTTCTTTAAAAACAACGAAATTACGACCTTGGACCTCTATTTCCCCAGGGCAACACCACACGGAGCCAGCGAAGCCCTATGAACACTGTGGTGAATGTTTGTGTGTCAGCAGAAGTAGGCTGGAGTGGTGAGATAAAAGAGCTGTATTTGTTGACTCCTTTCAGAAGGAGAGGTACATCCGGGATGAGCTGTGAGATAAATCTTAGAAAGGTGACATGATTATTCATTTCCTCAAGGTCCCATTTTTCATTGGGTGTCTATATCCAACTTCCATCCACTTATTTAGGCCAACTCATCAAGAAATTCCCCTCCCTGCCCTGACTGGTTTGGCTCAGTGGAGAGAGCATCGGCCTACAGACTGAAAGATCCCAGGTTTGATTCTGGTCAAGGGCATATACCATAGTTTAGGGCACATCCCCATAAGGGGTGCGCAGGAAGCAGCTGATCGATGTGTCTCTCTCATCGTTATTTCTAACTCTATCCCTCTCCCTTCCTCTCTGTAAAAAAATCAATAAAATATATTTTTTTAAAAGGGAAATTCCCCTTCCTAAGGAAGGCGAAGTTATCAACCATATATGCCTTCCAGCACGTGGGTTTCTCAATAGCTTTCTTCTTGGAGGAGAGGAAGAAGGACAGCAGCATGGGGTTCCAGTGACAGGAGGGTGCGAGAAAGTAAGCGGGAGAAAGACACAACAGAGACGTACTCAGGAGCCCTCCTTGCCGCACACCCGGGCCATCCTTCTCCTCTCATGCTCCCTGCATTCCTTCCTGTACTTTAAATTGTAAAATAATGCAACATTCTTCCACTTGCCAGGTGTTTTTTTAAAAAATATATCTTTTTTTAATATATTTTATTGATTTTTTAGAGAGAGGAAGAGAGAGGGATAGAGAGCTAGAAACATCGATGAGAGAGAAACATCAATCAGCTGCCTCCTGCACACTCCCCACTGGGGATATGCCCACAACGAAGTACATGCCCTTGACTGGAATCGAACCTGGGATCCTTGAGTCCGCAGGCCGACGCTTTATCCACTGTGCCAAACTGGCTAGGGCTAAAAAATATATCTTCATTGATTTCAGAGAGAGGAAGGGACAGAGATACAAATATCAATGATGAGAGAGAATCATTGGTTGGCTGCCTCCTGCATGCCCCGCATTGGGGATTGAGCCCTCAACCCAGGCACGTGCCTTTGACCAGAATCAGATCAGATTCCTTCAGTCTGCAGGATGATGCCAACGCTCCATCCACTAAGCCAAACCAGCCAAGGCCACTTACCAGGTTTTTAACTTTGGACAAGGAGCATCTTTCAGCCTGAGTTTCTTTAACTTTGAGATAAGGAAAATACTAATGTCTGACAACATTTGGGGAGAACTAAATAAGATAACATGTGGAAGACTCGACAGGTTTTACTCAGTGGTTTCAAGTCGACCTATGAACCAGGAGATAATAGTTCAATTCCCTTTCAGGGCAGATGCCCAGGTTTCAGGCTCAATTCCCAATTGGGGTCATGCAGGAGGTAGCCAATCAATGACTCTCTCATCAGTGATGTTTCTATCTCTCCCTCTCCCTTTCTCTCTGAAATCAATAAAAAAGAAAAAAAAGAATAAGCTCTTTTAAAAAAATGTGAAGGGAATATAATACAGTAAGCAGTAATGATGATTTACATTATTGTGGTTATTAGCATCTTTTTTGTGGTTATCAGAATAATCTTTAGTCTGTTGACACATTAACTCTATCATACTTAGTAGCTGCATATTATTTCAAGTGGATAGTTGCACTATTTTACCTAACCATCTTCTATTATAAGATCAGTGTCAATTAATCACTGTTAGAGACCATGTAAAATGAACATCTTTACCCATGTAACTTTCTTTTTTATATAGAGTTGTTTCCTTACATTTTTTAGGTAGAATACCTAGAAAATTGTATTAGTGTGTCAAGTGACCTGGACATCTTCAAGGCTCCTGTACAATCTTAATTTCCCAAGTTATTCTCTGCAAGACCGTGGTGAGCCACTTCTCTCGATAAGAAGTGCTATGGACCAAAACTTCTGACAGTTGCTTTTTACATGACTGTAGAATTACTCAGAATATAATCTCTGAAACAACAAACAAGTTGAAATTATGTTTTGTTTTGGGTCACACACACACACACACACACACACACACACACACATTTTGAAGTTGATTTCAGCCAATTCAGAATTTTGTTTTCATAATTAAGTTTGATAGTTTTCCTCATTGTACCAAAAATAATTTATGGTTCTACTTACTGTGGCTTAATACGTACATAAATTTAAATAATATCAAATAGAGAGGGAAATTGTTTTAAAGATTAACACCAAAGAAAACCTAAAATATAACCAAAAATTAATGTATTAATGGTAATTCATTCTAGATGGAAGGATAATAGGGAATTCACCATCTTCATAATTTTTAGAATTTTATACGTTTTCCACTATAAGCAGTCTTTAAAGGACATGCTCCCATCCATCTTGGAGAGCATACAGGGGGTGGGGAACATTTGGGCATCTGCCAGACTGCCATGGACACAAGAAATGCTGGCTGGATGGCCTCTGAACCTCACCTGCAAACTCACAGGGTTTGTGCAAAGACTGAAAGTATGAAAGCAAATATGACTGTCCCTGGGGAGGAGTGGACACTCAATGCCTAGTACCCTCCCCTTCCAGCACAGAAGGGAGGAAGGTGCCACCCAGGTGGCTCTCCAGCTGCCAGCCCCCTGCCACCTGGCCAGGTGAATCCTCTCCAAGGCACTCCACTGGGGCCACCTCTTTTAAGGCTGTGGCTCAGAAGGAGTGAGAATAAAGAGCAATTACAGAACAGATAATGGGTAATCAGATCATTAGCATTTCAGAGATAAGGACACAAATCCCTCAGTAAAAGGACCAGCAGGAAGTGTCAAAAGAAAGCCTCCCCTAAAAGGTCCCCCTGGGAAGCTGAGGAAGCTGCCCCCTCCCAGGCTAGCAGTTCCTGTGCTTTCTCCTCTTCTCCTCCTAAAGCCAAGATGCTCCTCTCCCTTCCCTTCCCTTCCCTTCCCTTCCCTTCCCTTCCCTTCCCTTCCCTTCCCTTCCCTTCCCTTCTCTTCCCCCAGGACTGTATGCTGTCTTTCCCATCTTGCCTCGATTCCTACTTCCAATTTTTCCCCAGATTTCTCCATTTTTTCACCCCTTAATTAACTGAGTTTGAGGTTGTATTTTTTAATTTCATATGAAGGGAATGGAGCTTTTGATTTTCATACCTAAAATTATTTCATTGAGGCTTTTACTTTATATGATGTATATAAAATGAAAGAGGTATTTTATTTATTTAGTCCATGGGGAGTCAGAGAAGAAAAGTCTCCCCGTGCCTAGTGTTGACCCAGTCAATTTGCTCTGTGAACCCAATTTCCAGATATGTAAGCAAGAAAGCCCATACCCCAGGTCTATTCTTGGGACTTCCCAGAGGACTAGCCCAGGGAAAGTAGACAGGATTAGCAGCTCCAAGCTCTGGCAGGTTAAGTTACAATTGTTGTCTCAATATAGGAGGTTTCAGTCAGGTTAACTAGATGTGTCCTCAGACCCAACCAGCTGACCTGGGCGAGGCTGGGCGTCAGGGAGCGGCAGCAGTAGGAATCCGGAAGGTGGACTGAAAACACCCCTAGCAACCAAATCATCTGTGGCTTGAGCCCCATGTGGGCAGTGAGAAGGGTGGCACAGCTTTTAGTCACTTCAGACTTCAAGTGTTCTGTGGTCTTCTAATCAGCACTAAAGCAAGAACATGTAAGGACTGGTGGAGTTCACACAGACTTTAGATGGTGGAGAAAGACCGATTGGTAGCCACCAATTGCAGTACAAGAGACCACAATGGGCAGAACGTTAAGATTGCCACATAAAAGTAAGTTTTTAGGAGAACAATAACTCTCTGGCCTCATCTTTTCCTGAGACATATGAGCAAATTCTCTTTGGACTATTTTACGTCTTGGATACAAAAGTAAATAGACATGCCATCCCAGATATTTAAAATAGGAGATACAAACTCTTATATATATGTGTTTGTGAATATTTGCATACCAAGCATTCAGAACAAGTGATTTAAACCACTGGTCTTTCAAAATAACCCAAATGCAAAAAGCTGTAGTCCACAGAACTTTTTTTTTTTCAAAAGAACTCAACTCCCACTGTCCAGTATCGACCTTGTACTACCGGCTGAGGACAGAGCAACCCAGACTCCACTCAGATCTAGTGCAACTTACAACAATCCGCCAGAACTCCAATTGTCAACCTCTGACTCTACTTCAGCCACACTACCAGGCTTTGGTATATTAGAGCCACAGGCATCCTCAGTGACCAGGAGGCCCTGGTCTGGCATGGTCCTCCTACATTAGTGCTGGCCTTGTCTGGACACAAGACTGAGAAAGGACAGCACAGATGGTTGCAGGGCTGGGCTTCTAAGACAGGTTTCCTGCGCATCTAGTAGTTGGGACTTGACTCTGTCCATGTAATCCTTCCGCACAAGCATCTTACATAACAGCTGGATCCTCTTGTGATGGTTCCAAGGAGACCAGCCCGAGTCTAACTGCATCATACTTGCTAATAGTCCATGGGCCAAAGCAAGTGCAATGGTCAAGCCCAGAAACATGAAAGCAGGAATACTGGGAGGCAGCGTTCACTGGAGTCCACAATATTCAGTCTATAATATCTGTGTTCATTAAACTGGTATTGTACTCCCAATATTGTCTCTATTTGGTTCTAGTCTATTAGTATTTCGTATAGTTTAGGGGAACTTCTCTGTGTCTCTCTCCCGAGCCAGATAAATAATAAGGCTCTACTACCACTTCTGTTGAAGATTTTTAAAATAAAAGCAAAAACCACTGCTCTGCATGATCCCCAAAATAATTGCAGCAAAGACTTTTTATTGCCATGAGTTTGTTTCTCCTTGTAAGGGAAGCTGTTCTGTCATAAGATGGGCTTTGTAATGTCACTAGTTACAACAACTATGGCTCAAAAACTTTCAAGACAGTGGCAGTAGCCAAGTCCAATTACAACCTGGTGCTATTTTCACCCTGAGGCTGTCAGGTCTCTACGAAGATGTCCACAGGAACACTGAGGGAAACCTTTCTCCTGGTGGAGCAGCAGCCTCTTCCAATGCCTACAGCACAATAACCTACTGCAGTTTCTGAGAACTTAAGCTGAGAACTAAGTCCATTGCTTTGTTAATAGAAAACTTGATTGAAATGGAAATTTCATGTACCTTTCCACTTATCTAATCGCTGCTGCATTTTCCACCTTTTATTTCCTTTGTGTTAAGGAAAATTCACACACGCACACACACAAAAAAATACATTTAAACTAAATAAGCATGGGGAAAGGCTCAGCCAAATTCAAGCGGGAATATTTTGCAATCTAAATAGCAAAGTAGTGCAGGGCCTTAACCTGGCAGCCATCTCATCAGCTCCACTTTCAAATGTACAAAAAATAGAAAACACATTACCCTGCATGCTCTTCATTTTGCATTTGATAACTTACAAAGACTCTCAGCAGGGCTCATCCTGCTCCTCGTGGGAAAGGAAAATGGGAGTGAACTGACCCAAGAAGCTGGTCAGCACAAAGGCAAGATCACAACGAAAATCTCTCTTGCCAATTCCCTGGGTAGGCGTTGAGTCAGAGACCTGCAGACCATCTTCCAGTAATTCCAACCTTGGCCGTTGTCCCTCCAGCTTTGCAAGAAATGGCTGTTTCTTCCATTGAGCTCAAAGGTAACACACTTGGCTGGCATGTAAGGGCCATGTTGTGCAAAGATCCTGTGTACTTAAAACGCTGGAATCACACTGAATGCATGAAAGTCTTCTCTCCCCCCGAGGAGCCCTGAGAAAAGGGGCCCCACCAAGGGAACATCCAATTCCTGTTTCCCACCTGCTTGTTACTCTGGGTCTGAGTCACATGTTCATTGCATGGCAGGCTGGGCTGAACTGCCTGCTCTATTCATGTGAATTTCTTTCCCTCCTTCTCCCTCCTCCTGACCACCCTCTACCAAGCACACGTTGTCGAATCCCTACAATGTGAACTCACAGCTGGCACAACTGCACTCGATTTGGCCTCTTGCTCTCTGAGAGACAACAGCTTCGTTCCAAGTTTTAGGAGAGAGTCTGCTAACTGCTTAAGGGCAGCGGTCTGACTATCTAGGTTCAAACCTGGCCCCTCCCCTTGTTCATCTGCAATATTCATGAGACACTTGAGTTCCCTGTGCTTGGTGTTCTCATTTGGAAAATGGGGGTAATAAGCTTCCTTCATAAAGTTGCTGTAAATGAAGCAATACAGTTCCTGGTTCACAGTAAACAGTCAATAAATGCAGGCATGAGTAATAGTAGCATTGTTGCTGTCATTATTGTTATCACCACAAATCAGATTCACAGCTCCATCTTAGCTCAGCGGAGCCAGGCCTGTCCATAGGCAGGAGAAATGCAAGGTGTCCCATCCCTGGCTCCATATGATGCCCATATTGCTGCATATCCCGATCTTAATACCTCAGACACCTGTTCTCAAATGCTGAGCCCCGAGTGCAGGCACTATTATTGACAACAGAGCCCTTGCTCAATCCCCCGGTGCCAGGCTTTCTGCCCAGCTGTCCATCCCTGGGCTGACCTGCTGGCTCCTGCTCTTTAGACTCTCAGAGCTTCCTTCCAAAGTCTGTAGCCACCATCCTGCTCATTCCATCTACTCAGCTTCTCACATCACCAACTGACTCACATTGCTCAGGATCATCCAGGATCACCCACGTTGGCCCTTCGTGGACCTGGCTTCCACCTTCCCCAGCCTCACAAAATGGTAGTAAATAGATAGCAGTTATTGAGTGAGTACACACCAGGCACTGTTCTAAGACTTCGACACAAAATAACTCATTTCATCCTCACACCTGCAATATAAAGTAGGTGTATTATTATTTCATTTTATTGATGAAGTGACTGAAACACAGAGAGGGCAAGTAATTTTCTTAAGAAAATACAGCTACTAAATGGTGGTGCCAGGATTAACCCTATAAAACTCAATTTGGCTCCAGAACCTACACTGCAATATATAGGAAAGCCTTCATCAGAAAAAGTCTGCGTCTATATATGTATGTGTGAGATATATATTATATATGATGTTTATGCTGTAGTATACAGGCTGTATCATAATATGAATGTATATCATGCATGTTGTCACATAGGTGTATCATCCTATATAATAAAAGCCTAATATACAAATTGACCAAATAGTGGAACAAATGGTCAATATGACGTGCACTGACCACCAGGGGGCAGATGCTCAGTACAGGAGCTACCTGCACGCTCCAGGCCAGTCAAGGCAGGTGCCAGTCGGGGGCCCCCCTGATCACCCTGCCGGTCACCTCCCAGATCAGCCCTGATCGCTGGCCAGGACTAGGGGCCCTACCCATGCATAAATCTCATGCACTAGGCCTCTAGTATATAATATAATGATATAGCCTATATAATATATATGACATATATGCTGACATATTTATAGATCTTATATATATAATATATATGATACAGCATAAAGAAAAGTATTTTGGAATGTACTAGTAAAATACAAACTTTCTCTTTTATTGAGGTATGTAAAATAGAGCCTTGCATAGAAGAACCAAACAAAACTATACCTGACTGAACAACCCCAGTCACTGCGAACCTGCTGCACAAAGGCCAGCTCCCTGCTCTGGCATCGAAGTTCCTTCAGGGATTGGATTTTTCTGGTCCTGGACATCCTTGTCCTCTGGATTCAGATCCATAGGCCTCAGCTGGTCCTCCCAACACTGGCATCACCCTCCTACTGGCATCCCACCAATCTTTGCCCTGCCTCCACATGAGGTGATATTTGGTTTCTGGGGCTTGTTTTCTCCCCAGCTTTATTGAGATACTAGGGGCCCGGTGTACAAAAATTTGTGCACTTGGGGGGGGGGGTCCCTCAGCCTGGCCTGTGCCCTCTCTCAGTCTGGGACCCCTCGGGGGATATCCACCTGCTGGCATGCCTGGCCAGCCTGGGTGAGGGGCTGAGGGCCATTTTCAGGCTGCCCACAGCTTCCATTGACCCAAGGTCCCAGCAAGGCTGGCTGGAATCAGGTTTCTGGGGTTTATTTATATTCTATAATTGAAACTTTGTTGCCTTGAGCAGAGGCCTAGGCAGGCAACAGAAGCCTCCTGTTTGCTTCAGCTCCGTGGCTCCTATACTTGAAACGTTGTTGCCTTGAGCAGAGGACCAGCCAGCCTAGGCAGGCAGTTTCCTCCATTGTGATGCAATGGAAGCCTCCTGTTTGCTCTAGCTCCGTGGCTGCCAGCCGTCATCTTGGCTGAGTTAATTTGCATACAATGCTCTGAATGGCTGGTGGGCGTGGCTTATGTGTAATAGAGTGGGGGTCAATTTGCATATTACTCTTTTATTAGATTAGAGTATTGACATAAAACATGTAGTTTAAGGTTCACAGTGTGATGATTTGATAAATATGTATATTGTGAAATGATTAACACAATAAGATTAGTTAATATCTTCATCCCCTCACAGATGCCATTGAACATCTATTCTTGTAAAAACTTTCAAATATATAATACAGGATTGCTAACTGTGGTCACCATGAAGTGTGACTTATAGCCCTCATATGGTGTCTCCCTTTCTGCACACCTTACATAGAACTCATATGCACACCATTCTTTTTCAAAGCCTGACCTTAGCATCCATGGTTGAACCCTATTTGTCCAGAATGGAAATGTCTGCTGTGTTGCTGTCCAGCTGCCCCTAGGACTTGGAAAGAGGTGTGTGTACAACCCGCCATGTCTGATGAGCCCTTCGGAAAACACCAGGTTATTGAGTACCAGCCAGCTCTTCCATTGCTAAGTTGCTTTAGACATGGTGATATTCTTTTCACACTGGTACACCGACATCAAAAAATACAAATTTGTAGTAAATACTGGGTCCATTAACAAAAGTTTCAGCAAGAGATATATTTCGCTCAGCCTTTATTTCACCTGACAGTCTGGAAAACTTTTTATATGACTATTTAAAGGGTATGTTTAAAATGTACCCTAACATGTTGGGTATGATTGGAATGATTCTGTTTAAATTCTAAAATATGCAAATAGTTAAAGCATACCTTTAAGATGGAGATACAAAATTACCATCATTTTCTCAGCACAGTACCAGTTACTTCACGCTGGGTAGAATCTAATCCAAAATCGATTCTCATCATCTGAGAATCATCAAGCACATTGACATAAAAACTCTCATCAGGAGGACAAATAATTTGGAGTGCAAAAGAAATACATTGAAATAATACAGCTTCCCTGGGAGAAAGATAGAATCATGTTTCCAGTTGAATAGGCATGTCTGGAATCTCCCAGAGTTTGGATGAAGATGCCACCCACCATCTCAGCTCAGTGGACACTTATAATCACAGTAATAAAACCTTATAATCAGAAAGCTCTTTGCCAGGAGTGCATGACCACATTTATTCCTACAACAATGCTATGATATCAGCATCTGTATCCCATTTTACAGTTCAGGGAACAGAGAAGTCATGAAACTTGACAAATATCACATAGCAAGTGAGCTCATTGATGTAATGAACATTTATTGAGAAAAAAAACCATGTGCCAGGCAATGAGAAGCAGGCTGGGGAATCAGACGAATGGGACATTTTCCCTGTCCTTCCTCTCTTGTTTCCTTTTTCCCTGGTTTTTCATTACCCTTCATATAATCCCTTGACTGTCTCTAAACTCATAGCCTCAGGGAAACGTTTGGCAGGTTGGAGCAAAAGTAGCTCCTTTGTCTTTTGGGCTCTAATGTTCCAGAAGCATAAATTCTTAGGAAAACCTCAGATATTACCTTTAAAAAAAGTATCTTGAAGAAACTTAAAGGAAGAACTTGTCCTAGACTAGACCAAGATTCCTCTTGTGCTTGGAGAAAAGGAGAAGAGAGCAAGAGGGAGAGAGAGGCCTGGGGGTCCTGGGAACAGAGGAGCCCAGGTCTCATTTATAGTGCCACCAGGGAACTGGATGACCATAGAGGGACACCACAGGAACTTCCAGAGCCGAAGAAAACTGTTAGCATCTGTGCGACAGAGATGGTCTTCCAAACAGCCTGCTGGGTGGCCAGAAGTTCACAAGAGGGTGCAGGCAGGCTGGAGTTGGTCTACAGGATGCAGCCAGCTGGGGTGGTGGTAGGCCTGAGCTCCTCAGCAGGAAGAGCCTCCTGAGTGGCAGAAACGATCTGAAGAGTGAGCACTGCCTGGACCTTCCTGGTGCTGGTATGCTGGCAGCTATGCCATAGGATGAAAAGGAAGCAGAAAAGAAAACCCTCTCCTTGCCACTGACTTGCAGCCCTCCAGTGCCCTCTATTGGCAAAGCCAATGCATCAGGAGGCATAGAAGAAATACTGCTGTATGTACAGGTTCCAGCTGCAGTATCACAATATGGGGAGGAGGGGGGAGGGGAGGGAGACAGGCAGGGGAGAGAGGTAGATTAAGAGTAAATAAGTTGATTAATGGATCAAATGTATAGTCTAATGCCTAGAGATGCCACTAAAAAACAATGCAAACAATAGAGCTTAAAAGCCAATAGATAAATTAAAATAGAATTCTAATAAACATATTTAAATAATCCAAAGACAGGATTAAAAGAACAAAGAAACAAGAAATAGACTACATAAGCAAAAATAAATTGTAGGCTTAAATAATCTCCAAATCATTGTGCTACGTGAAAGGTGTAAGGCACAAAAATGATTTTATTTACATAAATTTCTAGAAAATAACACCTAATATATAAAGACCAAAAAAAAACAGATATGTAGTTATCTGGGACTAGAAATGGAGGGGGTGATGGACTACAAAATGGCATGGGGAAACTCTGAGGACAATGAAATACTCTCTATGTTCTGTGTAGTGGTGGTTTCATAGGTATATACTGTACATTTGTCAAAGTCATTAAATTATAGCCCAGCCAGTGTTGCTCAGTGGTAGAGCATCAACACATACACCAAGAGTTCACTGGTTTTATTCACAGGCAGGGCATGTGCCCAGGTTGCAAGCTCGATCCCCATTGGAGGGCCTGCAGGAGGTAGACAATCATCAATGTTTCTATCTCTCTCTTCCTCTCCCTTCCTCTCTCTCTCTCTCTCTCTCTCTCTCTCTCTCTCTCTCTCTCTCTCCCCCCCCCCCAAATAACCAATGGACACAAAACACTGGGAGGTAGAGGAGGCTGGGGGAAGGGCAGGGGAAAAAAGAGATATATGTACTAATCTTTGTAAAACTTTATGTAATAAAAAAAAGATTTAAAATAAAAAAAGGAAAAAAACTCATTTTAAACATTTTTTAAATCATTAAATTGTACACTCTAAATGGATACAGACTTTTGTACATGATTTTTACCTCATTAAAGTTGAGTTTTTAAAAGGCAATAGATAATATGTTCCAACAGGGATATTTTGAAGAGGCTGGGGAGCTAGAAAGAGCTGAATGGCCATCCAGTGGACCCAGTGCCCACGCTGTGCTGAGCAAGTTTCTGCCTCACCAGTTGGTGCCCAATGTTTTATGAAGCTCACTCCTACCTAGAGTGATAGCCTCAAAGATTTGGCTTCCAGACCAAAGCACAGTGGAGCTAAGGTGGAGTGCTGGTTCTCTCTGTCCAAGGTACCTGCTGTTTGATACAGCTGCCTGCAGTAAAATGAGAGAAACAGTGTAAGTAGGGCCTAGATAGAGACATCTCCTCGACAGGCCTGGGCTTGGGCTCAGCCCCCCGGAGCTGGTTTCTGCTTTGATGGACAGATAGCTCCAGGAGGCCAACAGCCCCCTCAACGGGGCGCTGAAATGTGAAGGCGCAGTCAGCAAAGACAGGCTGCTGAAGCCAGAAACCACATTTAGAGTTAGGACCGTAATAAATAACCAAACATTCACTTTCCTTCTCCCCCTTGGATGTCGCTTAAAATCAAAGCAAATAAATTTATCTGTGTGTGATTCACCAGTGTGCCAAAGGCTTCTCTCATGTCTGCCAGCTTCCAAGAGCTTGAAATTGGGTAATTTGGGGAAAGAGTGAGCAGGGTTTTTCTGAGTCTAATAAAACAGACAATGAGATTTCTTCAGAGGAAAGGAAAGGAGAAATACTTCATAAAAAATGCTCACTTTAAAACAAAACAAGAATAAAATAAAAATAAAGCAAAACATTTTATTTTGCACATATAAAGCACTAAACTAATTGCTAAGTGTAATGGAAGTCTTTTGAAAGGACTAACCTTTTAAAGCACAGTGATCTGCTTACAGTAATACAAAGAGAAGTATATAAACTGAAACCACAAAAATGCTTTCCTTTTAGTGGATAAAATGTTAAAAGATCCAAATGAGAACCATGTTCTTCAAAGTCACCATGTGGCGAAGCTGTGCACTTATTCCCAGGTCTGTTCAGAAATTTTATTTGACATTGAATTATCCAATCATCATCTTGAATGTATTTTTATTAATTTTTCATTGCAGTTGACATACAATGTTATCTTAATTTCAGGTGTATAATATAGTGACTAGACATTTTTATATCTTACAAATTAATATTCATCAGGCTACCTGCAATCTGAACACAGCTACTCTATATAAAAATGTATACATATAATGTCATTTTTTGGATACTAGAAACTGTGCAGATTTTAACCACAGCCCTGTCTCTTATTACCTCCATGACATTCAGTAGCTTTTCAATTTTTCTCAACCTCAATATTCCTCCTTTGTAAAAACAGGAACACTCAAATAAGGATGTTAAGAGGTTTTTTTTAAGTGCATGAAAGTATTGATAGTCAATAAATGTTTGAGTTCTATATATTTCTTCAGTAGTAATAAACCTTTTTTCAGAAGATATTATTTTGGGAAATAAACAGAATTAATTTTGAATCAAAAACCATTTGCTGGTGAATGCTTCATTAACTCTATACTCCAGGCACTGGTCTAGATCTGGGCAAGGCACAAGAACTTGATGTTTTTGAGTGAGTTCCAGAACCTGTCCTGGCAGTATGACCTTGGGAAAGTTACTGAGTCTTTCTGGGTCCCAGCTTCTTCATCCGTGACAAGAGAATAATAAGAGTAATGACCTCAAAATAGTCCCCTTAGGACACTATGCATTTATGCCAAATGAAAGATATAGGGGACTGAATTACATTCCCCCAAAATTCATTCCCCCGTAGTTACTTAAATCTTAACCCTCATACCTCAGAATGTGACTGTGTTTAGAGAGGTGATAATGATAAAATGAGATCACATGGGTGGGCCTTCATCCAATATGACTCCCATCCTCATATGAAGAAAAGGTTAGGACATAGACATGCACAGACCGATGAAAGGCCATATGAAGACACATCAAGGAGACAACCATCTGCAAGATCAGGAAAGAGGCTTCAGAAGAAACCAACCCTACAGACACCTTGATCTTAGACTTCCAGCCTCCAGAACTCCTTTCCCTTGTTTAAGGCATCCAAATTGTGGTATTTTGTTATGGCAGCCCTAGCAAACTAATACAAAAGGTGAAAATATTTATTTCAGTCCTGCATTCTCCATATAAGAGGAAATCCTGGCATATAAATATACTAGAGGCCCAGTGCAGAAAAATTTGTGCACTCGGGTGGGAGGGGGGGTCCCTCTGCCCAGCCTGTGTCCTCTCACAGTCTGGAACCCCTCAAGTGATGTCCACCTGCTGATTTAGACCTTCTCCCTGGGCGATTAGGCCTCAGATGGCAGTCAGACATCCCTCTGGCAGACCAGAAGCCCTCAGGGGATGTCCACTTGCCACCGGGGAGCAGGCCTAAGCTGTAGTTGGACATCCTTAGTGCTGCTGAGGAGTCAGGAGAGGCTCCCACCACCACCGCTGTACTGGTAGCCGTCAGCCTGGCTTGTGGCTGAGCAGAGCTCCCCCTGTGGGAGTGCACTGACCACCAGGGGCAGCTCCTGCATTGAGTGTCTGCCCCCTGGTGGTCAGTGTGTGTCATAGTGACCAGTCATTCCCAGTCATTCTGCTATTACGGTAAATTTGCATATTACCCTTTTATTGTATAGAATTATATAGGATAGAGGCCTGGTGAATGGGTGGGAGCCAGCTGGTTTGCCCTGAAGGGTGTCCCAGATCAGGGTGGAGTTCCCACTAGGGTGCCAGGCCAGCCTGGGTGAGGGGCTGATGGCTGTTTCAGGCTGGCCACATCCCCTTCAGGGTGGGGTTCCCTGTTGGGGTGCCTGTTCAGCCTGGGTGATGGGCTGATGGCTGTTTGCAGGCTGGCCACAGCTCCCATTGATTCAACGTCCCAGCAAGGCTGGCTGGAAGCAGGTTTCTGGAGTTTATTTATCTTCTATAATTGAAACTTTGTTGCCTTGAGCAAAGGCCACAGCCCACCTAGGCAGGCAGTTTCCTCCACCGCTGGTGCAATGAAGCCTACTGTTCGCTCTAGCTCCGTGGCTGCTGGCTGCCATCTTGCCTGGGTTAATTTGCATATAGTCACTCTGATTGGCTGATGGGGCGTGGCTTGGCTGGTGAGCGTGGCTTAGGTGTAATAGAATGAGGGTTAATTTGCATATTACTCTTTTATTAGATTAGATCAAATCAACTCTTCTCCCTCACCCTTGAGACCTTCCCAAAACAGTCTGCCTTGCTTCCAACAAAACTAATTTCTCTGGTTATTGCAAGAAGCCACAGATGTTCAGATATCTCATCACTCTATCTCCTTCCAGGGTTCTGTTTATACCTACTTTATCCAATTCCTGAACCTTTTTTTCTATGACCTGTAAAATCACAATGCATCACCAATGAAATCCGCATTTCAATATTCTTCTTACTCAAAGTTTCCTTTGTTTTTCTGTTACTGGAACTTGGTTCTCTCTAAACACTGCTTCCCCTGCAACCCGCTCAGTGCTAGTTATTTTCTCAACCACAGAGCTTAGCGAAGGGTTCTTGGTTGCAGATTCCAAACCAATTTTTCTTTCTCTACCCTAAAAACTACACTCTGGGAGCCCACACCATCAGACAACACATTTCCTCCTGTTGCCTCATCAATAGATGTTGTCACTCCTAGATTCAGTCTCCTCTTTCTTTGTCATTCTCTCCACCATAATCCCTAGTGATTTTGAAATTCTTGGGAGTCATCCTTCCAGGCTTCTTAGTTTCTTCACCTCTTCTCCAGTGACTCTGACCTTACCATCTACCATCTCCTCTCAGTGTCATACATTAGACTTTGTCACACATTATGTATAAGTGCTCTTCCTTTCTAAGCTTGGGTTCAAGTTTTACACTCTTTGTTCACCACCACCTACATTTCATTCACTCATTCAACAGATTACTGTGTACTAGTTCAAGCTGTGGGTAATATAGAACTGATTAAAACAAGTAAAAATTTCAGCCACCATAAAACTTACATGAGGTTGATGGGAGACAATAAACCAAATATACAGTATTTAGTTTGTGATAAGGGCTATAAAGAAAGAATAAAGCAAGAAGGGAATTATGCAGTAATACAGAGGGCACCTTCTTTTTAAAGGATGGCCAAAAATAGACACTCACACACACATACACACACTCACACACACTCACACATATACACACACTCACACATACTCTCACACACTCATACACACATATATACACACTCACACACACATACACACACTCACACTCACACATAAACACATTCACACACACATACACACACCCACACACTCACACACTCACATACTCATACACACATACACACACTCACACACTCACACACTCACACACTCACACACACATACACATACATTTGAGAAAAGATTTCAATGTCATAAGATTGAGCCATGAAGACATGACTTAGATAGGTATTTGGATTGAGCCATGTAGAAAAGGAATATTCTTCCAAGAGGTAACAGTATATACAAAGGACTGAAGATGGGAGGTTATCTGGGTGTTCAAGGGACAGAGATTTGACTCATGTGTCTGGAAGGGATGGAGGGAGATAGCAATACAAGATGAGGCTGAAGAAGTGGAAAGGAGATGAGGAAGCAGGTCTTGTAGGGCACCTTTATAAGTCACAGTAAGGATTCTCTCTATTATTCAGATACAGTGCCATTGGGAATTGTGAACAGAGAAAGGATGTGATTTTTCCAATGTTGCTCATAGTACCCCAATTCTCAGGCCCTTTTAATCCCACCAATCATTGCTCCCTGCCCATTGTCATTGTTTCTAAGTCCTTATTGCCTCTTTTACCCAGCTCGGACTCTATGAGTCCATCCTCAACTCCTTTACCTCTCTCACTCTGTGCTATTCCCATGGCAAAAACAATCCCTAGTTAAGTCCAACTCCACACCTACTCTGAACCTGCATCCACACAGTTAACCACAGCTGGAGCCAAGCCACAGCAAACCAACTATTCATGATTCAAATTCACAGCTATGAATCTCAAACAAGCCTTTAGTAGTGTGTCCAGCAATCCTACTACATTTCATTGTCTCATTATCCTATAAGACCGTTTCATACCTTCTCCTCTCTTGACCACCCTTCACCATCTCCTGCTCCTCTTATCAGGTGATAGTCTTGCTTCCATGTCCTGGCAAAACAGAAGCAAACAAAAGAACACTTCCACACCATCCCATTGCATGTTTACCACCTACTTCACATAAACCAGTATATCTGCCTTCCCTCTGTTACTATGGATGTTCTCGCTCATCTCTCAGACCCATGCTTCTACTTAGGCAATGGATATTGCACCCTTTTGCACTCAAGGACATCTCTCAAGTAATTGTCCCTATGTATCTTGAATCACAATTCTTCCCTTTTCTACTGGGTCACTCAAATCAATATACAACATGCTCCTCATTATGCCATCTTTTAGAAAGATGATAGATAGATAAATAGATAGATAGATTCAATATCTTCTTGTAGCAAATTTAATTTATTTGCACACTTTATACCTTGCCTATACTTGCTATTATGGGTTGACTTGTATCCTCCAAATGTATTTTTTCTGGCTGTTTTTCCCTTGTTTCTTTCTTTTTTTAAAAAATTTTTTCTTTATTCATTAAAGTATTACATATGTGTCCTTATCCCCACATTATCTCCCACCCCCTCACTCATGCCTTCACCCCCCACCCTCCAGTGTCTGTGTCCATTGGTTAGGCTTATATTCATGTATACAAGTCCTTTGGTTTATCTCTCCCCCTAACCCTTCACCCTCCCCTGACCCTTACTAACTCAGAATATGACCTTTTCTGGAAATAAGAAATTTATGCCTAAGTTCCCAATGGCATACATGCTACTGAATTCAGACATTGATATTGAACCTTTGTGTTAAATTATTTATCAACAGCATATGACACAGTTGTTCATTCATGCTCCTTGACATATTTTCTGTAGTTATCTTCCAAGACACTATTTCTTTAGGTCCTCCTCCTACACCAGTCCCATGTTCTCAATTCTTGTGCAAGGTGCTCAGGTTTCTGGTTTTTATTTGCTTATTTAACACTAGAGGCCTGGTGCACAAATTCATGCAGAGATGGGGTCCCTCAGCCTGGCTGGCTATAGGAGCCCATTAAGGGCTGCCTCACCCAAGTTCAGGGGTAGGGACCACAGGAGGTTGACTGGCCGGGGAGAAGGATCACGGGAGGTTAGCTGGCCATGAGTGGTTAACTGTGGGAACACACTGACCATCTGGAGGCAGCTCCTACATTGAGCGCCTGTCCCCTGGTGGTCAGTGCACGCCATAGTGATCGATCGACCGGTCATTAGGTCAACCACTCATAAAGGTCACTAAGGCTTTTACCTATACTAATAATAGAGGAATATGCAAATTGTCCAGAACACTGTCACAGTAACAGTAATGACCAAACAGCAGGCTGTGTGGGGCGACAAGGCCAGCAGGGGGGTTAGTGAGG
>PVJC01005558.1:0-58598 GCA_004026665.1 Murina feae
CTGATCCCACTTGGACCAGGAGCTCCTCAAAGGCAAGGCCCTTATCTCATTCCTGTTGGTAATAAAAGCTACTGGCCATTGAGGCCTTTTCCATCTCATTTAACCCTCCCAGCAACCCTAAGGTGGGTGCAGTCGTTCCCACGTTCCAGGTGAGCGGCCTGAGCCCTGGTGAAGTGTGGGCACCAAGGTTTGCACGCTGGTGTGCCTGGCTCCATCTCCGTTCCCTGTGTAGTCCAGCGGCTGCCCCAAGCCAGGCCCACAGTAGCCAGTTAGTAAGTGCCCCACAAATCAAATTGAATTCCCGATGGGCAGAGCCAGGTGGGGACACCCCTCCCCCTCCTCCAGAGCGGATAATGGTCTGTTTAGGATGCTTCTGGTCCTTCCTGCTTGTGCCTGGCTGGCTCCGCGTTGCTGTGTATCTCCAGGGCAGCATTACCGGGAGTTAGGTTAACATGTGCCGGGCAGAAAACCTGCTGTGCGTCCCTTCACGTTCCCATGTTTTTGAGGCGCCAGGACCTGGTGCAGGCATCAGAGCTCTGCAGGAGGAGCATTTTAACAGCCTCTGTCCTTGTTCGCTCCCTGCAGTCCTCACAGTGGCCAAGGGCTCATCACTCAGACGACACAGTCCCAGCGACTAATTGGGCCTGGATAATAGGCCACACAGACACAGTCCTTACCCACTCCCTCCAGGCTCCAAGGGGCCATCCAAAGTAGGAAGCTCCACAAAGCTGCCACTTCTGCTTGACGGGGGCTGGGAAGGAGGGGAGAGGCTGTGCCCCCCACTCAGGCAGGCGTGAGGTGCTGGGCACCCTCACCTTGGCCAGGCTACAGGTGGGTCGGGAGGGACCTATAGTGAGAGTGCGGGCTGTCTGGTGTCATGTCAAGAGTCCCTCGTGGACATTGTCAGGAGGTGGCTGCAGAAGAAAAATTTAGCAAAGCAAGCACCAGCTCCCAGCCTAGACCAGTGCTGGGAAACTCAGCCTCGCCCACGTCCTGAATGGCATTGTCACAGGTGGCAGTGGGAAACAGATGAATCGGGAGATGTTTTCTCCGAAGGACCTCTAGCTTTCTAAGCAAGCAGATTAAGTTCTGGACCACGTGGGGCTCCTACTTCCTTGGTACTTGGGGCTGGCCATGGAATTGTCTCTGGAATGCCAAGTCCGTGCACGCTGTGTCCTTCATTGTTCCCTACAGTGAGCTCAGCAGGCAGGGCAGGACGGGGACTCCCCAAATTGCACATGAAGAAACTGAGGTTCAGTGGGGCCAGGTCACCTATCCAAAGGGCGCACTAGTGAGAGCTGGATTGTGAAAGTCCTGAAGTCAGATCTGCATGTGAATCAGATGCAGATTGTCTCCCAGTGGCTCTGTGACCTTGGGAACACAATGCCAGCCTGGTTTTGCTCCTCAGAAAACATGGAGAATACGGTGTGTGTCAAAGCACGTCGCTCAGGTCATGGTCAATAGTAGGTGCTTAGTAAGTGTGCAGCTCCATTTCCTGGGCACCTTCTACCCCATCACCTTTATCCCTGCCTCGAGGGTCTCAGGTTCATTGCTGTGACCTTGCACAGAAGTGTCTTGATATCTGCTGCCAGGTAGGCTGAACACCTGGAAGATTGGTCCATCTCTCTTCTCTCCATCCCAGTGTTTCGGTGTCAGGAAGATAAAGCCACAGTGATGTAACTGCCGGGGCCCAGTTCCCAGAAGGCCACAAGACACAGGTGATTCTGCCCGGCCCCGCTCACCACAATCCCATAAAGTGCTCTTTGCATCCAACACATGGTTATTTTTTTTCAAAATCGCTGAACTAGCCATGCTAGCTGCATTGATCAATAAATTACTTTGATGAAAACTCAATAGGCATTGGCCCCCTGGCACTCATTCCCGCACAAAGGAAGAGCTTTATACTTCTTACATCTCAAAATCCTTGGTGCCATTTCCCATCCCATTTTTCTTCTCTGAGTCCCACTTGCAGGGGCCGCTGCCCAGGACAGAACCTGCCTGGACAGGACTGAGAATTTCTGGGACTGCTGCCAGGGCTGCTTCTGGCCCAGGCCACGGGGGCGCCCTGACAGGACGGTTGATCCATTGACCCAGGCCTCCAAGGACAGTTCTGCTTTCAGGGCCCACTGGCCCCACAACCACCACGGCCCCTGAGCATCCTCCGGGGCATCCTCCTCGGCCTCTGAGGTCATTATGAGTAGCCCTGCTGGGGGAATGATGGCCAGTTACAGCACCATCCTCCCTGCTTGGAAGAATCAGGAGCCAGAACAGTCCCAGGGTCACCCCTTACACTCACTCACCTACCCATTCACTCATTCATGTGACCGTGTTTGAGCCCCTGTTGTGTGCTGGGAGCTTCCCATGGGTAACATTACTTAATGCTTTGTTTGACGGTCACTTTTCACCCCCTTAGGCACAACAACATGCTGTATTGCATGCTTAGGAAAGGCAGGTGCTATGCTAAGCATACAGGCATTGGATGAAGCAGCAGCGCTGGTTATAAGTCTAGACACGGGGCCCCACTGCCTAGGTTCAAATCCTGGCTCTTGACCTTCTGAACTTCTCTGCGCTTCAGTTTCTCCATCTGTAAAATGGAGATGAAAAGGGGTCATGGAACAGATGGCGATACTGTGGATAAGCACCATGTGCCTGGCATATATGAGTGACGTATAAGCATTGGCTGCTTTTAGCTGGTGAGGATTAAAGGAGCTAATGCATGTAACGTGCTTAGAACAGTGCCTGATACACAGAGCTTAATGCTTACAAGCTAATATCATCATTGTCTCAGTAATGTAATCCTCACAACAATGCTGAGAAGCAAAAACTATTAGTCTTTCCATTTTACAGAGGAGAAAACTGAGATCAAGCAGATCACCTGTAATCTCAGAACACGGCTGGTCTGACTCAAGCCCCGAGCATTTTTTTATAGTGCTGGACTGCTTGGTGCAAACAGTGCTTTGGAGCTGGAAAGCATCTGGGAGTTGCCTGGACCAGCAGGATAAACGTGATGCAGATGGGAAAACTGAGGCCCCGAAAGTACTTGGCAGTCAGTCAGGGCAGGTGACTCCTGGGTGCTTCCTATGTACATTCTAGCTGGTGATCATGCATGTCCCCAGCTTCTCTGAATTCTCTGGGTTGCCCTCTGGTGATGTCTGTGGTCCTGTGTATGTAAGAACCGTGCCTCTGTCTCTAAGAGCTCTCTCAGCAGAGCTGGTCATCGAGTAGGTTCTTGAGTCGGACTCTCTGGGCTTGAGTCCTGAATTCACCACTTCTCATCTGTCACTCTTTCTGTGTCGCAGCCTCCCCTGGTCTGTGGAAAGGATCGAGTTGGATACATTGCCCGATGCATAGAAAGCACTCAGTAGACGTTACCTCTTATTTATTCTTCTCAAAAGTAAACATTAAAATAAAAAGAACAGACACTCGTTTGCACAGCTCTAAACTCGTTTACAACTCCTCCGACCCTCCGGCAGCTCTGAGGACTGGAACAGTCCGAAGTCATCTCTTCTAATTTGTACCTGAGCCAAGAGAGGTCCAGCCTGGGTGGCCCAGGTCACACAGTTGGCTGGTGAGATAGGCAAGACTCTAATTCACAGCCCTGGATCTGAATTCTGCAGAACCGCCTCTTCCCTGTGCTACAGCTGCACCCCAACTCCCCGTTTCAAAGGCCCAGCCGCAGGGAAACCTGGAACCCCCAAAGAAGCTGGACTCCAGCCGAGCCGGCCCCTCCCCCCAGGTGTAAGTGCTCTCTTGATAAGCACGTGACTGCCATGCACTGGGGTGGCCCTGCTGGGCAGTCCTAGTCCCCTCGTGTTCATTATAGGTCAGTGGCTGCTTCCCTCAAAGCTCCCCCACGCCTACCCTGCCCCTCCCCCAGCCCCTCAGCAGCCTTGGGACTGTGGCTGCAGGCCAGGGGACATTTTTCCCAATTACTGCCATGGCCCAACTTCCTGCCTCGGCCCAGCCCAGCCCAATTTGCATACCATTAGCTCTGATGCCATGCATTATGGATTCATACTTAATTTTAGTACTTTTTGGAGACAACTCTAACCTAATTAAAATCTTCTCTGAGAAGCTGACATTTCTTCAAACTCTGGTCACACACACACACACACACACACCCACACACACACCCCTCCAGCCATAGGCACGCGCTGCCATGTCAGCCACCAGTCCAAGGATTCCTTTCATAAATGAAAAGGTGAAACTGAAAAAAGGCCTTTTCCTCCAAGTGGATTTGTATTCAGACAGCTCTGTGAGCGCCGCTTCCCTAGCTCGCGCCTGGAGAGGCTGCCGGCAGGAGGCAGGCTCCGCGGAGAATCTGGGGCAGGGGAATAAGGGGGCTCAGGCCCAGGCTCCGCCCTGCCAGCCTTCCTCTAGGAGTCACTGAGCTTCCGCAGGCCTCCGTTTCTCTCACTTTTGAGCTCATCAGAAGATAAAAATACCAAATTCCACATCCTATCATTATCCTCAGTGCGTTTCTACTCAGGCCATCTGAAATGACGTCCGAGGGAACCTTTTTCCTTAAACACAAATACCAGAGCAGGGTGAGGGAGGCATGACTGGTGGATGCAGGGCGTTTCTCTCCACAGGCTTGTGCCGGGTACGTTAACTTCTACGGCTGTGGCTCCTCCTTGTGGGGCTGATGGCCCACGTGGGACCCACAGCTCCGAGGAACAATTGAGCCCGCAGTAGGGCTGCGTGGCTCCGTGGCCCCAGGGCCCTCCCTGCCTGAGGCCCACCCTCCTCTTCCATTGCTGACTGCTTGGTTTGCCTTCCCCAAGGAAGACTGAGTTAGGCTGTGACCCATCACACCCTCCTTAGAAACCTTCCATGGCTCCTACTGGGTGCAACCCCTCTACCTGTGTCGCCTCAAACAGGTCGCTGGGACTGCCATTCTCCAATGGGGACCAAAGAAACAATGCACACGGTTGATAATGTCAAGAAAAACCCTTGAAGGTGCTCAGCCCAGGGCCTGACGCACAGCTCCTCCATCTGGAGCTCCCAGCAAGATTTGTGCCTGTGTCCCCAGCGAGGCCCCAGGGCTCCCAAATGCCACCGCACACTCAGGCCTCCTCACCTTCATTCAGTTGGTCCACTCTGCCTGGAATACCCTTCCCAGCATCCATCCAGGTCAGATCCTACCTCCCCCAGAAGGTTTTCCCTGCAGGAATGACCCTCCCCCTCCCTCAGGCACCTGAGCTCTGTGGTCAGAAGCACGAGGTTTGCACCAGGCTGTCTGATGTGACTTTCAGGTCTGTCATTTACTGGTTGTATGACAGTGGACAAGTTGCCACTCAGTTTCCTCATCTGCAAAATGGGCATGATGATAGTACCTGCCTCCTCGTGAGTCCCAAATGAGGTGCGCCATGAATAGAGAGCACTGCTCATAGTGCCTGCACATAGTAAGCAGCTCAGAGCCTTGTGCACAGTGGGGCCTCCCATGCTTGTTGGCTGAGTGGAGAGCTGACCTTGAGTTCAGCCTCCACGTGTGAGACTCAGCAAGGAGGAGGAACTGCAGGTGCACAGGATGCTCTGAAAGGCAACACTCCAGGCAGCTGGCAGACTGGGGCGGGGAGTGGGCATAGCGCTGAGCTGAGGCAGGGGTTTCTGCTTTGCTTGGGGGGCATCTCAGTGAAGTGATGGGCTTGCAGGGCTGCAGCACCTGTGGTTGGGGGCTGTGGAAGATTGTCTTGGTTGTAAGAAGCTGCCCAGGTTCAAATCCTGGCTGCACCACACTTGCGTAGTTTCCCAGCCCCTCCGTGTCTGTCTTCTGTCCCGTGAGGTGGGGACAGCAATCGTGCCCTCCTCTTGAGGTGTTCAGCACTGCACAGCCACAGCCCTTCCAGCGTTCATTCCACAGCCACGTCAATTCATTGCAGCCCACAGCCCCACCGGTGCCTGGGAACTGGCCTCCGACATCGCAGCCATGTGCCTGGTTTGCATGGAGACCGCTGTTTATCCAGAGGGTTTTAGGTTTTTAACGAATAAGTTCACCCGAGTCCTGCGGGGCATCGACCAGGAAGGTCTTTGACTTGAACCTCCCATTAGTCATTCCTCCTCACAGGCGGAGGCTTTTGCAGAAAATCATTTAATGTTTTTTCTGTTTAAAGAAGGCTCTGAGGGCCTGTCGCACTCGGCCTGGCTGGCCTGATCTTGGAACAAAGTGTGGTCCCCAGAGGAACCTGCCAGCCTCTGCTCTTAAGTAAATTCAGGAGCGTTTTCGCACGGGGCCTGGCGGGCTATATTTAGTCTTTGCCAGGTCTTTGAGTCCCCCTCAGCACCCCCCCTGCATTATTAAGGTCACTGTGAACAGGAGAGGGCTAAGGTCTGGCGGGCAGGGGAGCAGCCCCACCCTGGTGAGCAGCTGGAGTTTGCTCTACAAGGGCTGGGATTCAGACTTGGCTCTGACAGTGGTGTGCTTAGGGCCCGGAGAGAGAGCCTCAGACTCCACGAAGCACAGGAGGCTTCACCAGCCTCAGGTCTCCTGAGCCCCGCCCCTCGCACCCCACTGCCTCACAGCCAGGCCCTTCTCTCTGCAGCTGCATCTATATTCTTACTTTGGCCTGTGTCACCTTTCATGTCAGTGGTTCTCACAACCTCCCTTTTTTCTCTACGTGTGACCTTACCCTCACTCAGGAACCCTCAAGGGCCCCCCAGTGCCTGCAAGATAAAACCCAACTTCATCAGCCTGGCATTCAAAGCCCTCCATGATGTGTCCTCCACCCAAGTTTTCATCCTCATTAGCAGCCATGAACCCCCTTGAGTGTGAAATTCTTGGGGACAGGGGCCTTTGTTTGCTTTATTTACCACAATATGCCCAGTGCCTTGAAGAGCGCCTGGGACCTCCGAGAGGTGCTCTGTAAATATCCTCTGAGTGAATGAATGGTTGGGTAACTGAATGAATGACTAAATGACTAAATGAATGATCTACAGGTTCCTCACTCTCGTGCCTTTGCTCTCACAGCCACTTGCTGCTAGGCAAGACCTGTTTGCTCACCTGCATCCCACCTTTTAAGGCCCAGATAAGACCCTGTTTCCTCTGGGATACCTTCCCTGGTGGCCCGGCCCTGTGATCCCTCCTGCCAGCTTCGGCACTCTCTGGTGTTAAACGCTGTTAGTTCGAAGAAAACTCCCCCAGAGCTTCCTGGGTATCATCTGAGACCAAAGAGAAAGGCGGGCCACTCCAGATTGGCGGGTGGCAAGTTTAATAGGCGAGGGGCTTACGGACAAGGCTTGTCTTGGGCAGCCATAAGACATCGCTGTACCCGCCCACCAGAATCTAAAAGTTTATAGAGGTCCTGACTGGGTTCAGTCACATACACCATCCAGATGGTCTTGGCAACACACTTGTGTCTCAAGGCTGTGTCCCTGGGGCAGCTTCTGGGACCAGGGAGACAAGCAGAACCCACAGCAGAGGAGGTGGGAGCCTCCGATTGCTCAGATCTGGCTTTTGGGTCCATTGGAGGTCACATCTCCTCCATGACCTCTTCCCACAGATCCCCCCTGGATTACCTGGCTCTCCTGAGTCTGTGTCTGCCCTTAGACTTGGCTGCACACCCCCGAGGTCTGGGATGGGTAAGGTGACCCCTTCATAGAGTTCTGTGTGGCCTCTAGTGGATGCAACAGAGATTGTCTGGGTAGTGTGGGGCTCAGGCTGCCCGGTCACCAAAGATGCAGCTACAGCTCATGGAGGGCCTGGTCCTTTCAGGGCAGAGTGTTATGTCCAGACAGGCTGGCGTCTGATGTCAGGCAGGCATGGCCATGAGGGAGGTACAACACGGGGCCAGGGAGTGGCCAGACAGTGACAGATCCCAGAGGGGAATCCCAGCAGCAGATAAAGCTCAGAGCTCTAAGACAGCAGGCAAAAGTGGGCCAGGATTGGGGGGCCTGTCATTGGAGAAATTCCCCTCCGATGGGAGAGGCCACTAGGCAGGTGTTGGACACAGGCAGCCAAGGCCGGGAAACAAGGCAGGGACCCTGTGCCACACTTGGGAGGGAGGATAGGGGTCCAGCTGCCCTAGAGGACTTTCTGGGTGATGGAACCATTCTCTGAAGTGCTTGCTGGCTGATTAAGTCCCTCCTGCATCAACTGCAGTGAGGCCCAGAGATACAGTGAGCCTGGCATGCAAATGCAAATCCAGCATCCTCAGGGGGAGGGTGGGGAGGAAACCAGTGGCACACAGTAGGTGTTTAGGGAATATGGTGACTTCAGCCACTGCAGATCATGCCTGTCCCTTTGTGGTCACCATGCCTAAGTCACACATTGAAACCTCCATTGGACACACACACACACACACACACACACACACACACACACACGGGTGACAAAGGAACACCAGGCATGGAGCATGGGAGGGGCCGGATGACTTCTCAGTGACCTCTGGGCACCCCTTATCTGAAGACTCAAGCCTGTTGAGTTAAGGGTCTGAATGAAAACAAAGGGAGTGGGGATGGCAACTGGGAGGGGCTGGGAGCCTTTGGCCAGAGCTCAGAGCCCTCACCCCACCCAGTCCAGATCCTGAGGCTCAATTTCACCCGTTCTTCTGGGGTCACTTAGTTCTCAGAGGGAACAATTGCAGCAACAATTCTCTTCTGCTTTGTGTGATTCTTTATCCTTTTCAAAGCCCTTTTGTGCACAATTTTCCATTTGAGACCCCCTGTGACATAGGCTGGTATTCTTATCTCTGCTTCATAGATAAGGAAATAGAGGCTCAGAGAAGGGGCCTGGCTGGTCCGAGCCCCCTGGGAGGCTGGGCTGTGGAGCGGGATTAGAGCCAGGAGCGGGTGACTTCCTGCCCTGTTGCATTTTCCTCAGTCCTCTGATGTGTGGTGGTTTTAGAAGACAGCTTCCTTTGGCCTGCGTGAGTCCATGCTGCCCTGATCATTTCCTGTGTGTGTGTGTGTGTGTGTGTGTGTCTGTCTGTCTGGGGGGTGCTGAAAGCAGAGGTTGGCTAAGTGCTGCCTCAAGTATTTCATCTCCCCTCTTCAGCCCTTCCTCAAGTTGGCTTTGGGGGCCCTGATGGGTGGTAGGCTCTGTTCCCAGCTCCCTCCCTCCCCTTCCTCTGCCAGCCCGGGGCAGCACCTCACAGCTGGGGAGCCAGGAGGGTGGTCAGGGAAGAGAGACTGGAGATGCCCTCATCAGCCCACAAGGCTGGACTCAGAATTTGCCAATATGGAGAGAGCAGAGAGTCAGGACAATTTGGCTCCCTTGCACCCACTGAAGGGCTCTATCTTGGGACCGAAAATGACACATTAAGTTCAAAGGAGAGATTAAGAGGAGTTTGGAGAGAGTGTGGATTTATAGTCAGTTATGCAGAAAGGCCAGGAGTTGATGCAAGGGTCCACATGAAAAGAAAGAGGGTGATGGTTCCATTCAGGTGAAGGCCACGGAGGGTGTGCTGGGGATCTCTTGGCCAGACCCCAGGCCCTCACCCCCTCCAGATCTTAGAGCACAAGCACCTTTACCTCCTGAGGCTGAAATCCTGGAGGGGAACATCGGACCTTTGTCTTTCTCTTGCCCCAGGCAGACTTGGTGTCTGAGACAGCAGGCACTGACTCAACAGGGCATCCGTCCCAGTTCATGTTTGAGTCAAAACATGATATTTGGGCTATTAGCTGGGCGTAATTTTTAGTCAATGAATTAGTAACTATTCCATCTCATTCCACAAAAGCAATTCAGAGTTGTTTTATGAGAGTTACATTTCATAAGAAGCTTATTGTTCAAAGAATTCAGGACCAAGAAAATACAAATGAGAAACAAAATGTTTCCTAGGAGGACAAAGAAATGTTATGTTTAAGTCATAATGTCCATTACAGTTGCTATAATTGGACCAAGCATTTGACTCTGTGCTCCCTGGTGACCAAAGAGAAGAGAGAAAAACTACTAGTTACATCCATTTTACCTTGTGTATGTGGAGAACCCACCCTCGTATCTCAGGGGCAAAATTAAACTTTTATTAATCCTTCATTTTAAAATAATAGTTTCACCTGGGGCCTTATAGAGAAGATGCTGAGAAGTGCAGCATCCTGGTAACAAATGGCAGCGGCTGGTTTCCTAAGACTGCATCTGGTATTGTCTGTTCTCTGTGTCAGCTGAAGGCATAATGACAAAACACATAATGATACAATCAAGCCAAAAGCCTGGGCACCCAGTCCAAGTGCTCAGCTTGGTCTAAGGGTAAGTCCTAGAATAGCTGGAGAAATCGGCGGGCGGCCTGCTCGCCTGTCCCTCCTCCAAAATGCCATTTCTCTCCATCAGCCTTCTGATTGCGTTGGGCAGTAGATGGTCCGGGAGACCATCGACCATCTCTGGCAAGGCCGGACATTGAGGCGGTTGGGTGGGTGGTAGGCAGCTGGTGGGAGCAGCTCCTGTTTAGTTTAGAGCATTGACCTCCAGGCTTCTGTGATTGATAATGACCTCCCATGAGTAACAAAGTTTAGCATGTGCCCTCATAGATGTAATTAGTTCTTTATAGGTTGTATGTAAATACACCAGATCAATCTACTAGGTACCTTATACATCATACGTGAACGTAAGTAACTAAAAGGGGGTGAGATTCAAATCAACATAGGTAGGAGTTAAAGGTTCCTTCCTCTCTCAGTGGGTCCTTCCCGCCTTAGGCTGGCACCTTTGAGTTCCTCTGCAAGCCCGGCTGCTCTCTGAGAGCTGGACGGCGAGGGGTGGGTGCCTCCTCCCCACGACAGGCGAGACCTTCTCCATCCCCACCTCAACTTCCCCTCCCTCAGTGGGGACAGCCCTGAGGCAGGTTCCGCACCACCTCCCAGAAGTCCCAGTGCAGTGCCTGTGGCCGGCTTGCTTTCCAGTCGTCCTCAGTGGTGATTTGCTGGGTAATGCACCCCTTATCAGCTGCTCTCCTTTCTTGGTCTTGCTTCCGTCTCGCTGCCCAAGGAAACGTCAGTGACCTCCCAAATGCACTAGCGCACTCAGCTCTGTCTCCTGTTCTGCCTCTGGGGGAATCCTTTGGAGGGAATTGGGGGGCCTATGAAGGAAGACTCTGTCTTCTCACTTCAACATGGAGAAGGGCCCTGCATTTTCCTTCAAAATCAGTCGTGTGTCTCTTCCTGGTGCGATGGCTCTGGTGTGCGGGAGTTCCCGGGCAGCCACAGGCGCCCCCACCGCGGGGAGGAGGAATTCTCTAAAGCTCCCCAGGGTGCCCAGGGCCGGAACCTCTGACTTCCCTCCTGGGAATCAGGAGCAGACGGCCCTCCCGTAACTTAGTTAAGCTCCCTGCTATGTAGACTCATTGAAGATAAACTCGTTACATTTGAGAGGACAACTGCCCAACGCCATTGATTTTTGCTTTAGAACAATTGATCTCAGACCATTGTTTCTGACAATAGGCAGATGAAGGACCACTTGCCTGGCACAGCCGCTCCTGGTTGGTGACCATACAGTGGAGCCTTTGGCCTATGGGAGCTCATCTTTTCAAGTGCTGTGGGCAGCGGGGGTGGGAGACAGGAGACAGATTTGCAGCATCTAAAGGCACTTTGATTCTTTAAGTTATAAGTGAAAATTACTGGCTGGTAATCCAAGGAATATCCTTGGAGAGTTATTGACAGAAATTGAAGTCGGAACTGCTGCAACCTTAGGCGTTTTATTCCCTAACCTCTTGCCGCCAGGTACACCGCCGCTTCCTCACTGGCGGTTCAGTGATGCGAGGGCCCCATGCGCTGCCGTGGCACTCGCCGGCCGGTGTTCACGGGGTGTGGATTTCAGCGATGGAAGACTCCCCTGAGCATTTTGACCTGAGGACGGAATTGGGATCTGGGTCACTGTTTCCAAGGCTCACTTCTCTCCCACTCCAATTTCAAGTCCCCCTGACTGTCCACTTGCAGAGAGAGGCTTCCTGTCCCCGTGGGCACAGGGGAAGGAGACGGGATTTGGATTCAGACAGACAGATGTGGGCTTGAATCTTAGCTCTGCGCCTGGCTCGCTAGGTGACCTGACAAGTCACTGCATCTCTCTAGGTCTCAGTTTTCCTTTCCATAAAATGGAATTATTGATCGATAAGACCGTTGTAAGCATGAAATGGCATAATCTATGGAAAGCACTCAGCATGGTGCCTGGCACATGGCTGTGTGACTTTGGGCAAGTGACTCTATCTCTCTGAACTCTGTTTTCCCCACCTGTCAAATTGGGTTAATGACACCTCCAAAGGAAGTGTCACGTTGATTAAATTTACGTGTGTGAAGCATTTATTATAGGATCTGGCACATAGGAGGGGCTCAGTGAGAGTTGGCTATGATTACCAGAATTATTGTTTATTCATATACAACAGAAGTAACAAAAGTAATGCCTGTCTTGTCCACCTTAACTGTAGGAGGACTGAAAGATCAAATGAGACAATGGATTTCTGAAGGTCATTCATTCATCCATTCAACAAACATTTCTTGAGCATTTACTATGATCGAGGCACCACTCTAAGCACTGGCGAGTAGCAAAGAGCAAAACAGCAAAACCCTTGCCTGTAGAGGCCTGCCTTCTGATGAGGTCACTACCCACAACATGATGATTACAGAAAAATATAGAGTGTTCTTGATAATAGTAAGTTCCCAGGGGACGGAATAGTAGTTCCTAGGGGAATAGGAGATGGGAGGATGGGTCACGTGAGCCGTGGTCAGGGTCCCCAAGGCCTCAGGCCTCATGAAAAGATTGTTTGATCAAAGACCTGAAACAGTGGCTTTGAAGCTGGGAAGTGTCACCCACATGCTCAGGGCTGTGACTGGCCCCTGCCCTGCAGGTGCCTCTGATAGGAGTAGTGCTGAAGGTGCTACCAGAGGCCCAGCCAGGGGCCCCTGCCCTGGCCTGTGATGCCCCTGCTTCTGGGAGAGGGAGCTGAAAAATCTGGGGTGGAGTGGGTGACCATTTCCTAAGGCCCTGTTACACTGCCTCAGGCCTCTGGGTGGTGAGTGGGGAGACACAGACTAAAACTTAGGGCCTCAGGGGGCTTTCCAGAAAGGATCATTTCAGAAAGCACCATCTGGCTCTGGTCAGGGAGAGATGGAACGCTGCTCCTGCTGCCCCTGCAGCTGTCTGTCCCATCTCAGCATTCCTGAGCCCCTTCCCCAGACTGCTCTGCAGTCCCCTGACTCTGTACTCTGAGCCTCCCTCCCCGACTCCTGGGCTGTCCGTCCATATGCAGCTGACTCATCTCCCTCCCCACTTCATGCACTAAGGCCCCAACCTTGGGCACCTGAGCCTTGTACTCTGTACCCCAGGTTCCAACAGTTCACCTGAGCTGCCCTCCCAGGTGTGGTATCTGTGGGCCCTCATCTCCCTTTAACCCGACCCCCACTCCTGAAGTTCACCAGCGTAGGGCAGGGCAGGGTTAGGGGTGTGATGGGAGCTACAAGCCCTGCAGGCAGATGTCCAAGGAGCCTCAGGGCCTTTTGGGCTCTAGCTACGGGGAGGGGCCCTTCAGTGGTTCTAGGGGCCCAGACACTTGCCTTGAGCTGAAATTCATGCTGCTGTTCACAGGCTGGGAGCGCAGCTCCCTTCAACACTAGGAAGAGAGGGAGCTTTGCAAGGAGCAATGGAGTGGGATTAAGGGGCTTCTTTGAACTTCAGTCTCCTCTTCTATAACATGGGGCTGATAATCCCCATCACAAAGCTATTGGGAGGGCTCAGTGAGATGGTGCAAGCGAAGCACTGAGCCCAGTGCTTGGCACGTGGGAGGGAGTCCAGTAAATTACAGCTGTGATGAAGATGCTTCTGGTACTTGCATATCATCATCTGTTCATTCATTCATGAGTCCTACAGTGGACACTTATTAAGCGTCTTCTGCATTCAGGCCCTTGGCTGATGCTGGGGGCACTGGACCTGGGACTGGTTCTTGGGGAGGCATTGCCTCACTGGGGAGACAATGTGAAGTTACAAGGGCTGTGTGCAGGCCCCAAAGATGGTGCCGGGAGCCCAGCTCTAGGGCATGGCCAAGGAAGGCTTCCGTGGGAACCTGACGGAAGGGTGGGGGTTAGGCCAATTCCCCAGCAGGAGGCAACACGTTGCCCGGGGCCTTCCATCCCGAAATCTGGACCAGATGAACGGCCGCCTGCTTTACGGTTGGCCCTGGTTCTCCAATCAGAAACCTGGGTTGGGGGAATGGCATGGCCAGCTTTGGGCCCTGAAAGATGGGTCTGGGCACCACTGCCCCCTCCCAGTCACTCATTCAGCTGTGCCCACGCTGTGCCCATCCTATGCTCCGCAGGTACCGCAGGAAACAAGACAAATCCTGGTCCTTGGGTTCAGAGAGCTTCAGTTCTAGGGTCCTAGGTGGGAAGACATCATTAATAACCTGGGCCCAGCGCCTCCCGGGCTGGGGTTGGCCACTCCTGGCTCCTCCTAGACTACATTTGCTCACTGCCCCTCCAGGACCCAGGCTGGCATGGCCACACTTCACACCACTCAGGTTAGGCCCTATGTAGGGCCTGGTCTCGGCCTGACCACATGGCACCCAACAAGCTGGCTGTGGTGGCCCCTGTCCCCTGCCCAGGCTAGGCCAGGCCACTCTCCCCCAGAAGCAGCCTGAGAGGCAGCAGCTGGCCAGGGCTCTGGACTGAGTGCCTCCACCAGGGTCACCTCTTCCGATCGCAGTGTGGTTGCAGCCTGCCCCTCCTGGCCAGCACTGCAGAGTCGGGGGCTGGCTCCCTGTCTCCGTGTGTGGCATTGAGCTCTGCAAGTAATATTTTTTCTGATCTAACAACTGCAAGTGTTTGCTGCAGCTTTCCTGCCTTAAAAATGTTTTCTAATAATCCCCAGGTGTTTCTCTTGCATACAATAGCCTGGCTTGTTACAGCCCAATTAAATCCTTATTTGAGACGCTTAATTAAAACTCCGAACAGAACAAGCCATAAAGCTTGCTCCTTGCCAGCCTCCTGCCAAAAGTGACTTTCCCAGGCCTGCCCCTGGCACTTGCGACTCCCCAGATTTTGACTTGGTGAGGGAAGGACACCCGCCTTCCACCTGGGGGGCCTGTGGATGCTGAGCTGGGGACACAGGGTTCCCAGTTCCCCAGTTGGCCTCCTCTGGCTCCCCCAGAGCAGGTGTCTCTGCCTCGGCATTATTGACATTTTGGGCCGGATGTTGCTTTGTTGTGGGGACTGTCCTGTGCGCTATAGGATGTTCAGCAGCATCCCTGGCCTCTTCCTACAAGATGCCAGCAGCACCCTCCCCCCATGTTGCGACAACCCAGAATATCTCCAGGTGTGGCCACAGGCTCCCTGCCGACAACCACTGTCTTAGAAGGAGGCACCATCTGAAACCCAGGAGCCAGGGCACTGCTGGGCAGCCCCTGGCAGCTAATTTCTGCTCCCCACCCCTGACCTAGTTTTAACAGAATGAGGAGCTACAGGCGACAGAGACACCTCTGTTCCCCCTCTGGGAGTTGAGGTGCCCCGGGACATCAGTGGAGTGCCTGCGGGGGGCTGAGAGGAGAGCCCTACTGTGGAGCCACAGACACACATCTGGGTATGAAGAACCAATTCCCTTCACATCCCTTGGTCTTCCCTCTTCTCCCACCCACTGCTCAGCTTAGGACAGCCTGGGGCCAGGTCCCAGTGAGCAGAACCTCAAGGTAGGGGACCCCCTTGTCCCATTGGCTGAGACTCATCTGGGTTTAGCACTGAAAGTCCCAGGTCCTGAGAAAGTCAGTCTGAGCAAACCAGATGGTGGTGAGGCCTGTCCATTGGTCATCCCACCAAGTGGTCCCTGAGCGACTATGAGAACTGCCCTGGAAGAACGAGTTATCACCAATGAGCTGTGTGCCCTGCCTGCATCATCTCATCTCATCCCGCGACCTTGTGGGTTGGTGTCATTAGCTCCATTTTATGGGTGAAGAAACCACGGCCCAGAGAGATGTGCCAGCATGCCACAGCAACTGGGGAGCGGGGATTTGAACCAGCCCTGCTTCTTCCCACCTCACTCTTTTCCACAAGATCCTGGAAAGGGAGGACTTGGACCCTTGGATTCTGGTGCAGGAAGAGTCTCTCTTCCACTTGGCCAGGCCGTGGAGGAAGGGGAGCTGTTTTCCTGGTCCTGATGCTTGCTGAGCAGAGGCAGGAGGTGCTGACCGAAGGTTGAGGTAGAGGTGGAGGTTGTGAAGATGGGAAAGCTGGGCCTCCAGACATCAGCTGTGAGGCCCTTGGTCTTGCTGAGAGCCTCCCATCAGTTCTTCACTTGCCTGGTGACAGTTCCAGCTCCCGGAACAAAGACAATGTGAGCGGAGGAGCTGCTCCTTCTGACCAAGAAGGCGGCAGTGCGGAGGCTTGACAGGAACCAGCTCGGTGGGTGACGACTGGGGAGCATGCAGCCTGAACTTTAGCAGGTGACATATTGAAGCAGGGCTACCACTCTGAGACGGGGAGCTCAGAGAACTGGGGAGATCGCAGGCTTCTGTTGCTGACAGAGTCGTTGCAAATCGACCCAAGGAAAGAGAAGGGTGTGGGGTGGTTCCTAAGGAAACCTGTGGCTGTGGAGGGAGCTTCTGGAGAGATTCGATTTCCAGTGGTTGCATCAAAGGGTGGGAAGAGGGAGGTTAATCAAGAAGGCACATCAGAAGGGATGGGACTCCTGGGGCATAACACTCCCAGGAGGATTTCCAAATGCTGGGACTTGAGGGCGGTATGGTGACTCTGCTTAGAGAAAATCTCCGTAAGTCTTAATAGTGGCTGTCATATATTGCGCGCTTACTATGTGCCAGAGACATGTAGGAAGTAGGGGTCACCCTGATTTTTCAGACAAGGACACTGGCACCTGCCCAGGGGCACACACGTAGTCAGTGGTGGAGGCAGGATTCGGGAGCAACGCAGACCTGAGGTCAGGGTATGGTTCGGCCGCTTCCTTGCTCTGTGGCCTCTGGTTAATTGTCAGGTTCTCTTTTCTAGAAAGGAGCTTGTGAGACCAGAAAGAATTCACGAACCGTGTGATATGTCAACACAGTGAAGAGCATCTAGTTTAAGTCCTAAAACTAAGAGTTCCCTTTCCTCGAAGAGACTCATAACAATGGTAACGGGATGAGAGTGTTGGGAACCCCTAAAGGGCTGTGGGTGGGGAAAGAAGGGAGCAAAAGGCAGGCCAGAGGGGAGTAAAAAGTCTGGTCCATTTCTGTTGAGGACAAGAAAATGGTTTCACGTGATGGGTGACAGGGGACAGAGGTGACACTTTATTCCTATTCTGCTTTATGATTGAGGCGAAGGGTCATCAGCCTTAAAGGGGCAGCCCAGACCTCAGAAAGAGCAGCAGCCCGGGGGTGGGAGGGGCGGGGCTGGACAGGAACTGGGCCTGGGCACTGAGACACCATCCCGCTGAGGTTCCTGAACCACAGCTGGTGGCTTCTGGAGACCAGAGGAGACTCCGTGGAGGCTCTGGATGGACAGATTCCAAAAGGGACAGTGTTTTCCAGAAACTCCAGATCCAGGAGCTTGCTTGAGGCTGAAATTTGTGAGCACCTAGACCCAACACAGGTTCACCATAAACAAAAACCAAGCTTCCCTGAAGACCTATCATGTGTCATTTACTGTGTGAGGTGTGAGGCCAAGTCCTGCCAGACTAAGCTTTCTTTCTTGGACAGGGTCAGTGCACTTCAGAGCAGGGGATGCATACTAGTGTACCTGAATAATGCCTGGGTGTGCCTGGGTGGGCCTGGGGGCCTGGATGCACCTGGGTGTTGCGGGCACGTCTGGACAACCTTCTCAAACTCTTCTTCTGAACGAGAGGAAGAAATGCAAATATTAAGGAATTAGGTGGATTAGTGACTAGCCCAGTGATTGCAGCCCAAGGTGCTTGCTCATTTGCGGTTCTATCCATGCATAGAGGGGTTTTGACAGAGCACCACAGGGCTCTGTCCTTGGCCTACAGCCATAGGGGATGGCTGGCCAGGTGCGTGTGTGCAGCGGCCAGTCAGCGTGAAAGCATCAGGGCTCTGGCAGAGTACAAGCCAAAGGGCAGTTCGGGTCTAGGGTGCCCCATTGCAGGAGTGCCCCATAGAAGGGACTCAGGTTCCCCGGCCTTGTTCCTGCTTTCCTGACTGCCCAGGCCCCCCTTCCCATACCCTCTGCCTCAGAGCTCATGCTCACACATTGTTCCTGCTCCCATCCTGTGCCTATTACTTGCTCATGGTCTGTCATGACCCCTCCATCCTCTCGAACCTCCCATGCCAGCCGCTTCATGCTCAGCATTGCCTCGTTCAGATTCCCATGAGAAGGAATCAGGCGGGACTCTCAGCTTTTCATGTGAGGCCATTGTCATGGGCCTCGGCCAACCTGTAGATGGGCCCAAGGGGAGGTGAAGAGGGGGTGGGTCACAAGATACAAAAAAGAGGTGCCCAAGAGCTGCCCTTTCGACTCGTGTGGTAGATTGGACGTAAGCACCATGAACGATGGTGATCGTTGTTGTTACTGATAGTGTGGCAGGGAAAAGTATGCTTATTAATTTCACGTGTAACGTGAAATTGTGGGAAATTACAATTACAATGGGTGACAGCAGCCACGGTTGCAAGTGTTGATGGCCCTGTGGTTTCAGAGCGCTGCTCCCTTCCTTTGCGGGCGTCTTCGCGCCTCCGGTCTTCCCCATGCCCTCCGTCCCCACTGCTCTGCAAAGGTTGCGGGCACGTCTGTCCATCTCCTTGGTGACTTCTCTGTTGCGGAGATAAAGGTGGCACGTGCACACAGGTTCAGAATCCAGCCTGAGTCAGAGGGTGGAGACACTCGAGGGGAGCCTGTGTGGAAGAGTTGTAGTGCTGCTTTAGGTTTTGTCGTGTTTTGTTGCCAGAAATCTTCGAAGGACGCTCAGTGTGGTGTGGTGGCTGAAGAGGAACCTTCTCCAAAAATTCTGGGCAACCTTACTAGAAATAAAGGGAGGTGATGGGGCCATAGTGCTGTTCACGGGACAGATCATAGCCCGTGACATGGTGTTGCGTTCTTGTTACAAACTAACTGCTAAAAGGGTCCTGACGACAACAGATGCCGTTTATGGAGAATCGAATGCATACGAGACACTGTTCTGCAAGTGTCCCGTGGATTAAGTCGCTCAGCTTCATATGATATTGGTGCCAATTCATAGATTAAAATGCTGAGCAACAGAGAGATTATCATGCTTAAGGTCGCTCAGCTTAAACGAACTTGAAGCCTGGACATTTGTGTAGTTACTTGAGAACCTGGGAAGAGACCATGGAATGGTCACATGGCTTGAAGGCAGAGCCCGTGCCGTACGTACACCAGGTGGTGCAAGGGGCTCTTTAGAAGCGTCCCTGGTGTCACACCACACCTGTGTGCCGAGGGTGTTTCTGTGCCCCTTCAATGGGTGACCAGACCAAAGCTCAGAGTGAACGAACTTGTCCAAGCCACTGAGCTAAGCAGTCAGGAGGGGGACCACCTTGATTGGTGTTGACCACACAGCTGGACAGTGTGTGAGACCCTCAGAAGAGTCGATGCGTCTCCCTGGTGAGAGAAGCAGAGAATGGCCAGCACCATCCACCGGTGGGCTGCGCTGCTCGGGGAGGTGGAGTCCTTCTGTCACTGACGGTGCGCACGCATGGGCTCGGCGACCTCCTGACCAGGTATTTCCGAGGGAGTGTGCGGGGACCATCCTGGGGAAGGGAGGCCTGGAAGCAGGATTTGGCAGAGAGATGTTGCTGCAACGCTGTGGCAACAGGGCCCTCTGCAAACCCCCTAAGCTGCCCTGGAGCCTGGCTGGCCCTTCTCAGGTGAACTGCACGGGGTCCAGAGCCCCTGTTATTCTACACGGGCCACCCTGGAAGGAGGCGGGACTGTGGGTGAGGCCGTTTCTCCAGCTGGCTCAGGGCCCCAAGCAGGCTGCTGGCTGAGGACCATCCCGGCAGTGGGAGGACAAGCCTTCGGAAGGGGGTCTGGGCGGTGCGCCACAGCGTCCACCACACCCCCTTTCTGTCTCACGCATGCCCCTCCGTGTACCTTGCCCAGACTCACGTCACATTACCGCCACTGTGGGCGCTGATTGAAGAGTTCCTGCTAACAAAAGGCTTTTGAACGTTCTGTTGTATTTTATCCTCCTAGATGCTCGACGCGTAGAGAATTAAAAATGCCCCTAACTGATGGAAGATGAGCTCAAGTGCTCAGAGAGTTAAGATATTGGTCAGGCCTGAGTGGGTGTGCAGTGGTTGGAGCATTGTCCTATACAACAAAAGGTGGTGGGTTTGATTCCTGGTCAGGGCACTTACCTAGGCTGTGGGTTTGATCACTGGTCAGTGCACATACAGGAGGCAACCCATTGATGTTTCTCTCTCACATTAATGTTTCTCTCTCAAATCCATAAATATATTCTCAGGGGAGGATTTAAAAAGAAAAATATTGGTTCAAGGATGTACATCCAGCAAGAGGCAACTGAGGACTCACCATCTGCAGGTGGAGTGCTCCTCACACCAAGCCTGGGCGCTCTCCCATGGCACACGTGCAGGGGGCACACTAGATTTGCCACGCTTGGTCCCCCTTCCCAGCCCTTCCTCTGTGGCTGATCCTTTGGATGTCCCTTTATGACCCCACCCAGGGCGTCCCCTCACTAAGCGTCTCTCTGGCATCTCCTTTCTTCCGACTCTCTCACCTGGGTGCTCTTCTTTCCACGAAATCAGTCTGCCTCACTTCCTTTGCCTCTGGGAAGGGCAATCTACAGCCTCCCTTCCCAACACACACACACCAGGGAAGGAGCAGCTGAGGTGCCGGGGGATAGACAGGTGGGTTGGGGCCCAGGACCCCGTCTCCACACCCGCAAGAACTGTGGAGGCAAAATCATTGCTCCTAATCCGGAGGCTCATGGCCCCAGCAAGACCTAGACTTGAGCCTGCAGCTAAGCAACAGCCCCCCTCTGCTCCCAGTGGCTCCGGGGACTGCCCTCCCCACCCGGGGAACTCTGGCTACCCTCTGCAGCCAGGGCGCTGGGCTGGGCACTTTGCAGCCGCCCATCTGCTGTAGACCTCACACCAGGCCCTTGTGGCGGCATCCAGGCGTACCCTCCCTCCCGTTCCTGTAACGGATCTCCAGGTCCTGTCAATGCCTTTATTTGCCATTAGAGAAGAAGGAGTTTTGTTTCCTTCTTTGGAATTTGGGCTCCAGCCCAGGCAGCTCTCTGGAACTCATATATTAAAAACAGCAAATGAATGAGAACTTGTCTGGTAGAGCCCTTCAGGGACCCAAAGCTTCTCTGGAACTTCAGGCCAGTCCTCCTAACACCCTCAGAGGCTGACTGCAGCCAGCAAGCCTGGAGCTCTCCCCACCCCCAGGGTGTGGGGTTATGGCTGGTGCAAGGGTATTGGCTCTTCCAGGCTGAGAAATGAAGCAGGATCCAGTCATGGGGGCCCAGATGAGGGGCACATGGCTGTGCAGGGGAAGCCCAGCCCAGGGGACACAGCAGGGTGGGGTGAGGACAGGTGGGACATCATGACTGACAGGGCCCCAAGTCCTGGGCAGAGCTCAGGGCTCAGCCTGGTAGGTGTGAGAGTTCTGGACAGCTGTGGTCAAGACAGGGACGGACCTGGGGGGCAAGCAGTGAGGGCCTTTGTGATGGTGCAGTGGTTAAGGCGAGCACCCTGAAGCTGGGATGCTTGGGATCGAATCCCTACTGCCCTCTTCCTTGGTCTGAGATCTTAAGACAAGTTACTCACCTCCCCGGGTGTCATTTCCCCCTTCTCAGAACTGAGGAAGAATAACATCTACGTCATAAAATGTTCACGAGGCTCAGAGGATGAGCGATGTCAGCGAGAGGCTTCGCTTACAGCGGTGCCTGGGGTGAAGTAACTGCTCAGTAAAAGGGGGTGTGGTTGTCACTGCATTGCAGGTGCCAGGCGGAGAGGCTGTGAGTTAGGACTACTTCAGGGACAGGCTCTAGCCCCAGCAAGATAGACAGGCAGAGGACCTGTGGACCCCAAGTGGGTGAGCAGGAGGGCAGGCAAGCTTTCCTGGGCCAGGTGGGGACATGGCCCCTGTCCTCTGTATGGTAGGTGAGGCCAGGAAGCAGTAGGGGCCCAGGCTCTCCCACAAGGATCCCAGAGATGAGCATGCAACTCAGAGGGGCCGTTTTGCTGACAGCTCCCTCCACCACACCAGACTCCAAGCAATTAACTAGCCAGGCCCCTGAGAGGAGTGCTTGGAGGCAATCAGAGGGCGACCTTGACCTCCTTCGCACATGCCTCAGCCTCCTCCCGCCCATCTCCAAGGTGCCAGAGTCTTGCTGAAGGGCAACTTCTTCCAGCACAGGATGCTGTCCTCTGCCAGCCAGAGGGGTGTGCAGGGCTCCTGGGCCACAGACACTGGCAGGGGGTTTCCCACCCAGACAACTGGCCTCATCTGACCTTTAGCCCAAGGCACCTTTCTCGTAGATGCACACATCCCCAGCTGTGTGTGTGTGTGTGTGTGCACACACACGCGCGCGCGCACAGTGGTGGAGACACCTGTATGTGTGTGGAGGGAGGAAGTGTGGGTGTGCTCAGCTGTAGGAATATGGACAAAGTGTGCAGAATATGAAGCAGGGGAAGGGATGGGGAGGTGCCCTCATGGGAAGGATGGGCAGCCTTGTGAGCATCACGTGAGCCGGAGGCCTGGGAGGGGGCGGGGGGTTGAGGCGTGTGTAGCGCTTGGGTTTGAGGATGTAGTGACAGTACGCTCCCCACCCCTCCCCCCTCCACCAGTTCGGGCTTGTACGTTTCAAATACTTCATTGTCAGCTCTGGTAAAGCCTTTATTTATAAAGCGCGGGTGTTTCATTCAGCTTAACTGAAAAGGCCTTTAAATCACCGCAGCTGGGAAGGGCTAATTGCAGTTAGAGTTGTCAAGGACTCTCTTGTCTGCTTTTGCCATCTGTGACACAGTGAATGCAAAGATCATTTTAAACATAGGCAGTTAATGTAGAGAATGATTTGAGAGCTTCAGATATTTATGGTAAATTATTTAACTTTACAGTTGAGTTTTATTGCTTCATTATTCTGTGCGTGAAGAATCTTGGCGTTTGCTGTGACTCGGCACTTTGCGGAGTTTCACTCTGCAGCACTCGGAGGAAAGTTCCCCTGCACTTCCCCGAGTTCGGGCCTGCCACCAGTCCTCCTCGGAACAGACTCTCTGATCTTTACTCATCTGGCCCAGGGCCACAGCTTCGTCTTGCCCTGCCATCAGGGGCTCTGAGCGCATTTGGGTGCTTGGCAAAGATTTCGGTGGCTTCTCACCACCAAACCAGCTTGACTGCTTCCTGCTGCCCCGTAGGTGGGGATGGCAACTCTGCCAACCGCTGCTTTGGGCTCTGGGTGACGTCCAGGGGGGCTCTGGGAGGCTTTTTGATTTGCATTGAAGTTCTTTGGAAGCTGTCTGGGTGCCTCTGTCCCCTGCCGGAGTTTTGTTAGGGCAGATGCTTGGCAGCTAGATGTCATTTAGCTGTGTGAGTTGTCACTGATTACTGTTCAGAGTCGAACCTTCCCAATTACTTTAGGTTTCTTTCGAGTGTTTGAAACTTAAGACTTTCCTCATCCTAGAAGACAGCCCGTCCCTCCCTGCATGGTCAGGAGGGATCCTGGCATGGGCGTTGCAGCAGACACTGTTGGTGCTGTGCCTGCAGCCCCATGACACCTACCATTCCAGTCCCGCTGGTGGAGTTTTGGGGCAAGCACCCAAGACTCCTTCCCTGGTCAGAGTGCTGATGCCTCAGGAGCAACCTGCAGCCTCTGGTGGATAGGGATTGCAGGAAACAGTGGGCTTCTTTGCTCTTCTGGTGGAATAATCCTGGCCATATTCTGTTCTGTCTCCCAGGACATTTCCACGGGACTGGGCCTGAGTTGGCCTTGGCTATCTGTATTCTCAGCAACACTCTCATTTTTGGCTTCCTTCCCTTCCCTGCCTCACTTTCTTCACAGTGTTTCCAGCAACACCTCCGAAATAAACTACCCGACCTCAAATCCTTGTTTCGGGGTCTGCTTTTAGGAGAAACTCTACTAGGCAGACATGAAATTGAACCAAGCACTGACCACATAAAGGGCTTGTAGCTTTGACCCTTGAACTTTGCCTCCTCAATGCACTGGCTTGACTTTGGACCTGGCACGTCTATTGCTTTGGGCTCTGCTCTTGACAGTTCCACCCTGATTTCTGTGAGAGAGACAGGGAGTGCCCAGCTAGCCAGAGCTACACTATGGCCACCCAAATGCATGTGTTGGGATTTTTAGGAGGAGATTATGTCCTTGAGAGGGGCGGGAGACTCTTCTGTGACGTTCCAGTTCCTAGATTAAAGACTTAAAGGACTGCATTGGGTTCCAGCTCCATTGCTGGGAGGATTTAGTTTGAACCCCAAAGTTATTAGTTGTAGAGCTAAAACAGTCACAAGCCATCTCTGAGGAATGTGGGAATGAGCTCTCCCCCACATCTCCGGCTGGAAGACTGCCACTCATTCTTCAAGACTCAGTTGAAATGTCACCTCCTCTGCCAAGTCTTCCCCAGCTCCTCCAGGCTTTGGCCGATGTGTTGCCACATTTTTTTGCTCGTAGCTTGGTAACTGCACTTATCACATTGTCTTGCCATTTATCTGTCTCCACATTTGGTCCCTGACCAGGCTGGGAGCTTCTTGAGGGCAGGGACTGTGTCAGTTCATCTTCTTTGTCTCCAGAGCTAATGGCCTGGCACAGCCACAGCTCAGGGGACATGACCTGAATTATTGGGTGGATGGATTTATGGATGGACAGATGGATGGATGGATAACTGGATGGGCTGAGGAATGGATGGACAGATGGATGAACTGAGGAATCGATTGATGGACTGAGGGATGGACAGATAAATAGGTGGCTGGGTGGCTGGCTGGCTGGATGACTGAGGGAGGGGGACAGAGAGGAAGGCAGGGGTGAAAGGAGGAAGGGATGGATGGGCTGGTGGGTGAGTAGGTGGATAGATGGGTGGGCAGACTGTTGAATAGACGTTGAAGAACCATAGCATTCTGTGCTCAAGTGGAGCTTTGGAACTAGGTGATGTGTTCTTTCTCCAATGCCCCTGTATTCTCGGGCAGTTGGCTCCTTAGGATTCTTCCTAGAAGCTCAGCGAGGAGGAGGCAGTGAGTCTGTGGGTAGCATGAAGGCTCTTCTAGGCTGCAGGGTGACATAAGTTTTCAGCACTTCAGGCAGCTTTATTAGGGACAGGCAGGAACTACCTTGGAGCTTGAGGAGGGGGACAAGGCAGGGCAAGAACAGCACCCCATACCCCGCCCTCAACCCTCACCTCATCTTTATCCCAGCACTCTTAAGAGAAAGGCCTTGCCCATGGTCACCTGGCCCTCTGTTGTTCCTTCCCTCATCCCTTCCTTGGTGATCCCAGACTTCTCTCTGTCTCCTCTGGTCTACCTATGGTTTTCAGAGCTGGAAGTTGGGGTTTGCTAGGAATGCAGAGCCTCAGGCTCCACCCCAGGCCCACAGAATCATATTATGAACAATCCATTTGTTCAAGCACTCCTGAATGTGCACCATGGGAGTGACCCTATTTGGATGTGCTCTGAATGTCAGTGCCCAGCACGTTCTTCTAGTTCCTGCCCTTGCTTCGTGGAGCCTGTGACCACCATGTTAGTCCCAGCCTCCATCTAGCCTGATCCCGCTGCTTCCTCAGCTTTCTATTCTGCATGCACCAGGCTTTGCCCAAGATGTCCCCGAGGCCTGGAATGCCCTGATTAATTCTCAGCCAGCTCTCACTGTGCACTGTGGCCCTCCTGGCCTGGACCCCATGCCTGCATTGTCTGCATGGCCCAGTGATTCTGCCGCTCAAGTGGCTGCATGGAGGCACTACCCCTTCAGCGGGCCCGAGGGGGTGCCATGGATGCAATTCACTACCTTCTTCTCCTTCCCTCCTGGCTGCCAAGCCCAAGGCTTTGTAGCTACCCCTGACCCATTCATGCCTACACCCACCCTTGCCTGCTAGACCCAGGCTCATTTAAAATAACATCCCCAAAGCGCCTCATTATCCATGCTGACTCAATCTTCGTGATTCTCAGAGACCTTAAGGCCCTGACTTTGGGCACACAGGAAGTAGCCATTTAGGTATCTAGGGGCAGGATCTCAGGCTGTCTGGGAGGGTCAATTCCTGTGGCCAGATACACTGACCGCCATGCCAAGACAGTGTGTGTGTGTGTGTTAAGGGGAGAATCTGCCCACTGCTGGGTGTGCACATACATGGTGCACTCCCCTGTGTGTAAGGATTGAAGGAAACACGTGACTGTGTCACTGTGCAAGAGAACACCATGTGTGTCTCCTGGAGGGCTGTAGCAAGAGCCACCAGCAGCAGGTGGGCCCAGGCTGCCAGGCTCACTGGGAGACAGCCGTGTTTTAATTGTTTCAATTGTCCGTGGAGATGATGGGGCTCTGGGGAGTCGTTAGAGGCCCACTGAGAGCTGCAGTCGGCTCCTTGCCCTACTTGTTGGCCAACATCCTTCAGCTCTGCTGGCAGCCACTTCCCATCCTCCCCCGCTTCCTGCTTGCCTCCCTCTCTCCCGCCCCCTTCATCCTCAGAGCTCTCTCCATCTCTCCCTCTTTGCTCATCTTCCTCACCGCTTATAGGCACTGGGGCCGCTGGGCTGCCTGTCCACCCTGGACCCGCCCTTAAAAGGCTTGGCCAGTGGGTCTGAGGGTGGGCACTGCCCCCTTCCTGCCTCCTCTCTGTATTCCCAACGGATGTTTCCTTCAGGCAAGTGACAGAAGGTATTGCTTCTCCAACTTGAACAAATGGATTGTTCATAATATGATTCTGTGGGCCTGGGGTGGAGCCTGAGGCTCTGCATTCCTAGCAAACCCCAGGCAGTGAGAGTACATGTGTTCTAAGTACCATACATTGAGTAGTAAGGGCCTGAAGCCTCCAGGGACCAGCTATGAGCCAAGCGGCCTTTCCCAAGGGCTCTGTGTCCTCCCTGCTCATCCTCTCTGAGTGGGGGACCAAGCCAGGCCACCACCCCCAACAGCTGTAGGAGCAGTAGCTGCATGTGGAACCCCAGGCACATGGCACCTCTTGGGGAGCTGCCTCCACCAGCACCCACCTGCCCACTATGCCTGCCCAGCTGAACCTTTGTCAGTACTCTGAGAGTGTTAGGAAATATGCATTCCGGGGAGTCCTCACCTGTACTGGCTGAGCTAGTTGAGGCAGTGACAGCAAGAGTGGGATGGAGGAGCTGGGGAACGTGGGGAGGACTTGGGAACAGGTCAAGGTCCCCGGGGAGGATGTCTTCCCACCTTAGCACCTCATCTAGGTTCCCTGTTTGCAGCTTCCCCTTCCTTTGCAGACACACCCGGGAGACACACAGATACACTACTCTCCTGCAGCTTGGCTTGGTTCCTTTGTTACTTGACATTATGTTCTATGTTTATTGCTTTATCATCTGACCCCCTCAAGGAGACTCTCAGCTCCGGGAGGAACTGTGTCCAATGCCATATCCTCTGTGCCTAGAATAGCGTCTGGCACATAGCAGGTACTCAAAAACCTCTACTGCATGAATGCCATAGGCACAGCTCTGTCCCTGACCCACCTGCACAGCCTCCTAGCAAGAATATACAGCAATAAAGACATGGCATGACTCACCCCTCACTTCGATCCTTCCCAGGGAGATGACGAAGCTGACTTCTGGGAGGTGAAATGGAGCAGGTGATAGAGTGGTCAGATAGGCCTGGCTGCACGCCCTGTGTGCTATTAGACAAATTTCTTCTCTCCAGCACTCAGTTTTCTCAGTTGTGAAAGAGACCAACGTTCTCTACCTCATTGTGGGTATGAAGAACCTCAAAGCATCTTCTCAATGGGGATCCAGTGGTGGTTCCTCTTACCCACCCTTTTGGCACTCCTGACCCTGGCTGGCCACCTCACCACCCCACCTCCCTGGTCACTAGGCAGCCGACTATGGTGACAACGGGACCCCCTCCTGCTCCCAGAGACCCAGCTCAGAGCTCTGTGGTGACACTAGTGGAGCACCAACTGGCTCCCTCTCTCTTCACACACCCTCCAGCCACCGGCTTCCATGAAGAAGCCCCAAATGACCCTGAGCTGACCGAGGCAGCTCTGAGGAGCGGGGTGGGCACCACTGGAGCAAGACTGCCTGCATTAAACACCACCACCAGTGAGCGAGGGAGAGGCCTCAAACCCTCCTGAGCCCTGGTCTTTATCTGGTTAATGTGTTATTGTGAGAATGAAGTCAGTCACCCTCAGACATTTAGCCTGGTGCCTGGCATACGGGAAGCACTCAGTAAATTGCAGCTGTGGCCATCATTTTCCTGGGCTACGACCATCAGCTCATTGTTCTTATGGCCAAGCCAGTGGGACAGGAATGGGGAAGAAGGATGGATGGGGTGGTGGGAGCTTAAGTTTCTTCATCTGTAAATAAAAGAGCAAGATGGTCCTTCAGTGGCTCCAGGCTGGGATTTTGTGAGTTTCTCTGATGAGTGGACATAATCAATCAGGGATCCCAGGGAGGAATTCTTTGCTGCTGTGGACCCTAAATGTACTCTTCTTATTCATTGCCGTGGTCTTCATTTGCTTTCCTTGGTGTCCGGTTGGAAGTAAGAGCCTGCCCCACTGAGGAAAGCCACTCTGGGTGGGCAGTGGATGGTGCTGACTCTGGGTGAGAGGGGCTCGCTGCAGATGGGCGGGGCCTGGAGCATTTTTGATGCCTGTTATTAGCACGTCTATGTAGGTGAGTTGAGTCCTTGAGTTTGCATAGGAAGGGTTCAGGTGCCCTTGAGGACGTCCTGGCATGCCCATTATCCAAACCACACAACCTGATCCCAGTAGCCAGAGGGGCAAATAGCACCCCAAGAGGAGGAGGGTGCTGCGGGCGGAGGGAGCAGCAGGGGCAAAGACCCTGTGCAAAGAGGAGCAGGACACATTCATGCCATGGGGAGCTAGATGTCAGCGTGGAACCACTAGCAGGGTAGCGGTAGTGTGGTGGAAGGTGGTCTGAGGGGTGAGCAGGTGCCAGACCACACTGAGCTCTCCAGGCCTCAGGAGGATTTGAGGTTTATCTTAAGAGCAATGAGAAGTGTCCACCGGTTTTAAGCAGGGCTATGGGCTGCTCAGGTTTGAATCTTAAAAACATCCCTCTGGCTACTGTGTGGAGAACAGGTTGGGAGTCCATGATTTGGTCCTGCTGATTCTGCTACAGTGAAGTCAGACTCATTCAAAGGGATCTTTACTAGAAAACTGAGAAGGATACGATGAGACCCAGACATGCTGAAGCACACGAGCTGGTGGAGTGCTGCCGTCGGGTGTCTTGAGTTACAAGGAATAAAAGCCCACTTAAGAGAGCTTACTGTCAAGATGCATGTGGATTGGAACTGTAACTGGAAAGCCTTCGTAATTCAAAGGCTCCAAAGAGCATCCTCTCCCTCTCCTCCTTCTCTCTCCCTCCCTCTCCTTCTCCCTCCCCCGTCCTTCCCTACCCCCCTCATCTCAGGAGCAATGTGGTTTCAACCTGTGAAATGTTACTCCTCCCACTTTGCCTTCCTGCATCTCTTCCTCTGCAGTCCACAGCTTCTGTGCCCCCATCACTTGGGCTCCCTGTGGCCCATCATGCCCTTGGTGGCCTGATGACACTTCATCTTCTTTCATCTGCAGCTCTTGCCACTGACTTGCCAGCAAATCTTTTCTGTGTTTCTTTTCTTTTTTATCATTAAAAACTGTTATTGTTGAAAGTATTACGTATGTCCTCCCCCCATTGACCCCTTCTAGCCTGTGCCCGCCCCTACACCAGGCCTTCACCACCCTATTGTCTGTGTCACTGGATTATGTGTATATGCATACAAGGTCTTACTTCAGATTCCCAAGAGCATAAATCTGATTGGATCAACTCCTCTTTATGACCCAGTCATAGATTGTCTTTGGGTCAAGTGACTGCCCTTTTCCCAAGGAGGATGTGATCTAAAACATGACCTCTGAAGCAGCAAGGCTCTGATTGGGTCCTCTTGGAGAGGGTGTCGGTAGGGCAGGCACATAACCAGCTTTTTCCAGACCTAGAACATTCCTGCACCAGAGCTCTAAGTTCCAGACCCTCTAGATCTGACTCTGCAGGTGGTTGTGCTAGGAGGCTGCTCCCAGACCTTTGAGTGCATGGAACAGAACTGGACACCAAGCCCCAGCCATAGGCAAGGCCTCATTATGGCCTGCAGGTTCACTAGCTCATGCCATTGGTCCCAACAAGGGAGGGTGAATGGTTCCTTGCAGGCCAACCCTACAATCAGAGCTCATGTTAAGGTGAGGGCTAGTGCATCTGGAGTCCTCTTCTGTCTCAGTGACTGGCCCATTAGTCTGGGGCTGGATACCACACTTAGAAGGGCAGTTTAGTTTATAGAAGTCACCATAACCAGTAGCAATTCACTGTCCCTGACCTGCCAGCAGGCTGTCCTTCTCCAACACCATGAGGTGGCATCAGCATAGTCAATGTGTTCAAATATGTATAGTGTAGACACCTTCAGTAGTAGGTTACTGGCAAGTGGCTACATGTATTTATTCCCCCCTGTATCCACAATCGCTGCAATAGGAGATGACTGCAGATCTCCCATTTTGGCCAATAGAGTGTGGCAAAAGGGACAATGTGCCGATTCTAAGCCTAGACTTTAGGACTCCTTGCATGCTTTCTCTCTCACCCCTTACCCCTGTCTCTTGGAATCCTGCTACCACCGATTGAACAAGACTGGTATGTCTGCTGGATGATGAGAGACAGGTGTCCAAGTCAGCCCCATTGTCCCAACTGATAGAAAGATAATTTTCAGTGATTAAATAAGGCTATTGAAGAACAGCTAACCCCCACATGAATGAGCCCAGCCTAATTCCACCCACCCTGACCCACTTCAGTTGAACTATTCAGTTGACTACTGAGCAAGAGCAAATGCCTATTGCTTAAAGCCAGAGTTTTGTATTGGTTTGTTACACAGCAGTAGCTAACTGATACACCTCCCTGCTAGGAGACCTCCTAAGATGTGTTGATATGTGCTTTCTAGTTCAGTCTCTGAGCTGGGGAGAGCTCAAAATGTGGGCGGACTCAAGTTGCAATGGTGACTCTGTGTATTGGTAGATGCCCTGGTAATCTGGATGCGGTGTGTACCAGGCAGCTGCACTTCCTGCCACTTACAGAGAATTTGCTGTAATGCATTGTGATGCATTAGCATAATAATTGCTAAGCATTCACAAATGAATAGCTCACTGACTGATGGATTTTGTACAGAATCTGTGAAGGTTACATCGAGGGTGAAAACATTTCACTGTGTCAATGAACATACTTAATTTTTCTGGAAGTGCTATTTAAATTGCATTGTGCTATGACATTAGCATAACAAAGACATAATGCATTCGTTTATGCTGTAGTAGGAAACGCTGCCTTAATCAGTGGACACGATGGTGGGGGGAGGGCAGGATGTGTGGAGAGCATCGAAAGGCAGCCCCATTGGGTGCCCATGGCCACACAGGGCAGTCCCAACCCTGCAGGTCCACCCCCAATTTGCCTCCTGGGGCATTGGGGGCTCTGGCAGTGGGTGGACTCTGTTTATTGGCTTGTTTCCTTTTTACTGATTTTTCTCTTCTCACTGTGTTGGCCACTGAGTCCCTGCTAATGGGTGGGTGGGTCTTGGCTGTCAGACATGAAATCCTCAGGAGAATTAGCAAGCATTCAAATCTGGCAGGATTTACCCACCCTCGTCAGCAGGGCAGGGCAGCCTCTGCACAACCAGCCAGCTGGTCCCAGGAAGCTGTGCCTTGGGCCTGAGGTCTCTGCAGCCCCTCTCATAAAAGGGCTCTCCGAACTGACACAGAAAACCCATGAGGAGGCTGGAAGATGACTCTGTTACCTTCGTTTCCTACATTTTCTGCATATCTGGCCCTTTAAGGGGAAAGTGTTTGGAGCAAACAGATCCTGCTAATTGAGCACCTATTGCCTGGCAGGCACTGAGCATTCTCTACGGTCACCAGCTCAGAGTGTCTCAGCCAGCTGTGCGCATAGTCCAGCCCTGGGTTAAACAGAGTGAAGCAGCTTCTTTTATGTGAAGATCTCAGAGCCTCTGGTATAACCATGAACCTTATGCAGCTCCAAGAGGAAGATCAGGGTATCAAACCTTTGAAACAATATAACCTGTTTTGAGAAAGGTGACGTGACTTTGTTACTTTAAGATGACTTGATAAAGTATGGATTATCAATCTTATTTCAAAGCTAAGGAAATGGAAGCTTCTTGAGGAAGTGATTTGCACAGAGCTGGCAAATGGCTTAAGTGGGATTTTAATCCACATCTGCCTGGATCAGACACCAAAGAGCTATGTAGACTGTCTTCCTGAGGGACTGGCAGCCAGCCTTTGGAGGGAGGGAAAAAATTGAGGACAACTCACAACTGTTGCTGGTCACACCCACTCAGAATCTTATGATCCCGAGTGTCAGAGGCTCCCATTCTGCACATGCTGGACTGAGGTCAGGACAGAGAGAGGAGTGACTCTCGTGTGTCCTTCTGGCAAAAAATACGTTGCTTGGAAGTATGAGTAACTGGGGAGGGGCTTGCTCAGCCCCCACCCCTCAGTGGGGCTCCCAGAAAAGGTCCCTTGAGTGTCCTGGTTCTTTGGGACTGGGCTGGTATGGAGTGAATAGGGAGAAAGGCTAATGGGGCTCAGACCCAGGTGATAACTCAGAGCCCCGGAAGAGGAACTGGGAGATCCAGGAACTGTGAGGAAGGTTGTGGAATCAGCTCCCCATCATCCCCTCAACAAATAGGGGGTTAAGATGTAGTTGATTTACACCCCCTGAATCCCAATCCTCCATCCAGATGATTATGAGGTCTGGATAGTGGCTGAGCTTGCTGGTTGGGCCAAGGCTGGTTGGGGTGAGGGACAATTTGAGTGGGACCCTACCCAACTGGCTTTCCCCCCAGAACCAGGAAATTCTCACTCCTTAAGGGATCACAAATTCCTTTTAGTCTGATAAAAGCTACAGACCCTCTCCCCAGAAAAGTGCACATTTGTACAGTAACTTGCAGACAATAGGAAGGGTCACAGATGCCCTGATGACCATCCCAATAGAGCCTCCTGTGTTAGAGAGAAAGTAGCTGAAACTTGAGACTCTGGGAACAAGGAAGAGGCAGGAAGCCCTCCTATTGGCCTACAGTGACTCATCCCAATGCCCTAGGTTGCCATTTGAGGGCTTATTTCACCTTCCATCTTCCTCTCCAACCACTCCAGCATCTCCTGCCTCACCCCCCCCCACCCCCACTCCTGTCCTCTGCTAGCCCAGCAAGTCAGCTCATTGTTCCTGAACACAGAACAGGTCTCCTCTGGTGGGTTCCTGTTTGAGACTCTCTCTGCCTTTGCTGCCTGAGCAAATCTTATTCCCTTTTGGAGTTTCTTCTCTTCCAGGAAACCTCCCTGAGAACTTTGAATCCCAATCCATTCAGTTGAGCATTTATTTATGGAGCCCTCCCCCAATGCTACCTGCTGGGATACAGCAGGAACAGAGGAGGGAGGGGGGTCACTGCTGTCACCTAACCTACAGGCAACTTGGGGCATTAGACAAGGAAATAAGCATTTACAGGTGTGTAGTGAGTATTATGAAAAGGAGAAAAGGGGAGAGGGGAGAGGCAAATGGTAGCATGAGGCAGTGGGGATTTTATTTCATTTAGGGCAGAGTTTCCCAAACTGTGATCATTTAAGTTATTTCTACCTTTACAATTTTGGTCATAACAACATACCATCTGTGCTATTATTTACTTCTCATTTTTTTCTTTAAATAAACTTTAAACTTTAAATAGGCTCACCGATCTTCTTAGCCTTGTCCTAAGCAATATTATCTTTGAAATCTTGGGTCTTAATGTGTTATTTATATATTTTTGAAAGTTTAAAGTTATTTTTATTGTGGCAACAGATGTATATCAGAAACTTTACAGTTTTAATGGATGATTCAGAGGCATTAACTACATTCCCATCATTGTGCAGCCATCAATCACTATCCATTTCCAGAACTTTTTCATCATCCCAAACAGAAACTCTGTCCCCTTTAAACAGTAACTCCCCATGGCCCCCTTCATTACCAGTCCCTGGTAATCTCTTCTACTTTCTGTCTCTATGAATTTGCCTATTCTAGATAGTTCACAAAGGTAGAAGAATACAATATTATTCCTTTTGTGTCTGGCTTATTTCACTTAATATAATGTTCTCAAGGTTCATTCATTTTGTAGCCTGTATCTGAAGTTCATTCCTTTTTAAGGCAGAATTATATCCCACTGAGTATATATGCCATTTTTTTCTTTTTTTTTAATGTATATGCCATTTTATTTACCCCTTCATCCATAATGGGGTAAACTTGGATTGTTTCCACCAGTGGTTCTCAACTTTCTGGCCCTTTAAATACAGTTCCTCAGGGTGTGACCCAACCATAAAATTATTTCCATTGCTACTTCATAACTGTAATGTTGCTACTGTTGTGAATCGTAATGTAAATATCTGATATGCAGGATGGTCTTAGGCAACCCCTGTGAAAGGATCATTCGACCGCCAAAGGGGTCACGACCCACAGGTTGAGAACTGCTGGTTTCCACCTTTGTGCTATTATATGTATATTTATATTTTAATATATGTTAAAACATAGACATAACTGTTGAAGTAAAAAGATTTTTTTTTGTAACCACTTGTCCTGAGACAAAGACTTGAGTGCAGGTAGATTACTTGGGAAGTGCTTCCAGGAAACAGGAGTGAATGAGTGGAGGAAGTGAAACAGGGAAGGGATCGAAGCCAGTGAAATCAGAAGAGCTGGTTATTGCTGTGGGCAGTTGGTGCTCAGTCTGAAGAACCAAGTAGGACTCACCTCAGAACGATCCCACTGGAGGACAGAGAAGCTGGGTACATTTCTGCTCCTCCCAATACCATTGCTTCATCTCCCCTCACACTTCCTGGTTGCTCCCCAGGAGCTCAGCAACATTCTCAGAGTTAGTATGATGACGGTCTGGGCTGGGGCAGGGGCTAGGTGGATGGGGGCAAAGGAGGGGAGGACTGGGGGCATCTGTAACACTGTCAGACAACGATCTGAAAGCCCCTATGGGGACTCTCCATTGGGAGAGTCTGTGGCTTGTGCTTGAAGTGGGAAATGGGCAGGGAACTGTCCACTACAGCCGTGCTGAAATTAGGTGAGCTGAAAGGATGTGGCACGCTGTGTCATGAATATCTGCTACATCATATAAGAACATTTCTTATACCTCATTCTGTGTTATGAGAGGTTTGGCCCTGAAAGAAAGTGATGTCTAAGTAGACACTTGAATGAAGAGGAGGAGCCAGCCAGGCAAAATAATTGTCTGGAAGGAACAACAAGGCATATTCTCAGAAGGCCAGCACTGCTGGAGCCGGGAGGAGAGTGGAAGGTGGCTCTGGGGAGATGTGCTCTCCTTGGGCCATGAGAAGCCTGGGAAGGATTGAAACAAGGTTGGGTGTGTATGATGCGACCACCAGTGCTTTCCCTTTCTTCCATTCTCTGGGGGCAGAGATGAAACTGTCATGAGTCACTCACTAATAATAATAGCTGGATGTCCTTCCAGGGGACTGCAGGGAAGCCCCTCAGGTTTATGCACTCCTGGGGCCCAGTTTGCACCTGGTACATGCTCAGAGTTGGTGGTGATGGTGGTGGAGGCCCTGGGCCAGGCTGCTAGGTGGTTTCCTCAGCCAGCAAATCTTTTTCTGGACCCACGCATTCAACCCCATCCTTTGGCCTTTAGTGTGGTAGTGAGGAATGGAACTACTAGAGGACTAAAGAACCTTGGGCAAGATACTTTTCTTCTCTGAGCCTCAGTTTCCTAGTCTCTTAAATGGGAGTAATAATGTCTGTCTTGCATGGTTGTTGGGCCGATTCCCATGAGTAACCTTTTCCAAGGGCACAGCAACATGCTTGGAAGACAGTAAGTGCTCAAGGTATGGGGGTTTCTTTTCCCAGTGCCCTACACCCACCTCAGCTCCCTGAACATAACTTGGTCTGCTGAAGGGAAAGGTCACATAACAGTGGCAGAGGAGCCCCTGAAGATGGCGGAAGCCCTTATTAGGACAGGGCCCCCTTCCCATTTCTCAAGAGTCTGCTCCTACCCCTTCCATCCTCTCCACAGTGTCACTAAGGGGCAAGGTCATGGTCTGTCATTGTATTTACTCATCCAGGAGCTGGCTGCAGCTAGGTGGGCCTGACATTTTTCTCCTAAGATGCTGAAGTCAGAGAGGACTGGGCCATTGCAGCAGGACCTGCCCACTTCCAGCTGGGGCTGACTCTTTGGACCTGGACAGAGTGGGCTCCTTTGGGGCTCCAAGGCAGCTCCAGCTTCAGAGAGGTTCTGACAGGCAATCCCCAGGGCTCCCAGGCCCCGTACGTTCCCCTTCAGAAAGAGCTCCCTCATTGGGATGCTGAGCATCTGGCAGAGCCCATGCTGGAGGTGGGTCACGAACCTCTGCATGTGGCCCGGCTGGGATGATTACTGCCGCTAAGTAAATTGCCACCTCCTCCTCCAGCCCCTCCCGACTGGCTTCGTGATTCATTTTCATTTGGAGAAGTTTAATAATTAGCAAAGGGGATTTCTAACAACAGATGGTGCCTGGCCCTGGGGAGTGGTTCTGCCACAGACATACTTTGCGGAGAGCTAAGCCGGAGGTGATTCTCCCGCTCCCTCCACATGGGTGTCTCCAGGGCTCTGTGACTACTGAGCCCATTTGCATAATGTGGCTGCAAGAAGAGCAGAAGGAAAGGAGGGTGTCAGCTAGAGGCACAAAGGTGCTGGTGGCTGTGCTGGAGAGTGGATGCCAGGCAGTGGTCTTCTTCACTCTACTACCTACCCATCTGGATGTCTTTAGGGATAGAAGGTCAGAGCTGCTAAGAACCGTGAGAGAACATTCAAGAGAGTGCCGGGGATCAGATAGAAGCCTCAAGAAACATCTACATGACTTCTGATGTCCAAGCATGAACTTTCCCCCAGACCCCCTCTAAAAGCAGAGTAATTTGCTTGTATCCCACTCCTGTTAGAGTGCAGAGAAAGGACTTAGATCTTGGACTTATTGATTGTAGAAGCCCAGTTCAAAGTATCTTCTTGATTGTAGAAGCTCAGCTCAAAATATCAAACTGCTCAGTCTACAGCTAGACTGGTATCAGACATGACTAGACCTAGGGGTTCAAGCCATGCCATCCCTGCACTTAGCTTCCGGGAAGCCTAGATGTGGCTCCATCCTCTTCTGCAGCATAGGCTTTCTTCTATTTGTGTGGGATGGGGGCTTCGCCTGCCAGCTCTAGTATAAACCTTCCAGATGGGCCTTGACTCAGTCGTGTGCCCATCCTGGAGCGGATCTCTGTGGCAATGAGAATGACTCTGTTGGTTGACCAGCTCAGACACTTGCCCATCCCTATGGCTGGAAGAGACAACACTATGATTGACAGCTTCACCAGGACCATGAGGTATAGGAGGCTTTCCAAAGGAAGGGCTGCAGAAGAGCCAGACCAAGGATGTCCTGAAGGGCCTGAGAGAAGTGACCAGCCAAGGTCTCACAGCAGCAGCGCTGGGATGAGGCAAATTATCATGGCTCAGCAAGACCTACCCATTAAGGGCTTGTTATGATCACATCATCACCTAGTGAGCTCTTACTGGGATCTGTCCAGTGGTCCAGGACTGTCTTGGAAAAAAACACAGAGTCTTTCTTCTTGTGATAGTTGTAGGCCCACTTGGAGAACAGACATGAAAAAGCAATTGCAAAACCAAGAGGAATGTAAAAGACATTGTAGGGCAGTCTGTGGAATCAAGACATGATTCATTTCTAATTCCTGGGAATTAAGAGGAACAAGTAATCACTGTGTGATGGAGTGGACTGGGGGAAGGAGGATCCTGGCGAAGTCTTATGAGCCAATTTTCCAGGATATATATATATATATATATATATATATATATATATATATATATCCAGCCTATATATCTATATCTATATCTATCTATCTATATCTATATCTATATCTATATCTATATCTATATCTATATCTATATCTATATCTATATCTATGGAATTCCAGACAGAACAATGACATGATAGTAGGATCTATCCAACTATTCATCTATCTATCCTTTCATTCATTCTTCAAGATATTTGTAACGAGTACAATTTATGTGCCAGGAATTGAGCTGACAGTGGTGATCAAAATGGTCGAGGATGTAAGGTGAATAGTGAATTGAATGACCCAGCTAGATTAGAGCGTATTGTAGTGAGATTTGAAAAGGCTAAAAATGTAGTTTGAGTCAGACAATGGTAGCCTCAAATACCAGACTCTGATGTTGAAAGATTTTCCTGAGAGCAGCCAGGCCTGCCATGGTAAAGTGACCCCCTCACCACCCATGAATATTGTGGAACAGCCTCATGGTTGGATTAGGGGTTTCAGGAGCAGAAAAACCCTAAACTGCTCTAATCAGAGGACTCTTCCCAAATCCAAGAAACTCTGCAGTTAGTTGAAATTATTTTCTTAATCATTGCAATCCTTATACTTTTTTATTAAATCTTGGTGGCTGCTAACACTGATCCCCAGGACGTAGTAGCAGGTGACAGGACCAGTGATTGACCGGTTTTCAGATATCATCTGACATCAGGCATCCTTGCCCAGCCTGTAGCTCATCCTTCACATTTTGGTTGGTAAGAAGACTTGTGTTATGCATTACTCCCCTGCCAAGATGAGATTTCTTCACAGCAATTCATACCGATACTTTTGATGCAATTTTTATTTCTGTTAGCTGAATTGTTACTAGCTCATGCAATAGAGTTCTACCCATCCACATTCTCATAGCATTCTTTAGAGAGTGCTGTGATTTCTGGGTGTACCATGTTCAGAGTGAGTTTTAAAAGACTTCGTTGCAGCCTAAAGCCAGGACCCATGGCTTCATTGAACTCTGAGCTGCATGTCCCACTTGATGAACTCCTACTTATCCTACAAGTGCCTCTGCCAGTGTCCCCTCGGCTATGAAACCCTTTCTGATATCCTCAGAAAATAATTTATTTTTCCCCACCATAGCCCTTCAAGGGAGCTGTGCCCTAGTACTAATTCCATCATTAGGGTTTTCATTTATGTACCTCCAGGCCTGGAACATGGCCAACAAATAATGAGTGAATGAATGAATGAATGAATCTATTAGTGATTGTGTGAAGGTTAATTTGTTGACATTAAATTTTAGTAAACTCTGTTAAAAAAAAAACAAAAAAAAATACCCAACCAAACACAAGCTAAGTTTGTTCCCAGGTGGCAGATTTGAACATGGGTCCCATTCTTGTTAACCCCATCGCTGGTCTCACAGGAAACACAAGGGAGTGAGGGTGACCAGACACAGCGCTTTGTGCCAGGGGCAGGGCTAGTCTCCTGGGTTGTTGGGGTCCCTCCCTTCCCCTTCTTCTTGGCTGTCATGGCAGGCTCCTGCCATTGGCAGGGATCTGCTCAGCCCCCAAGGAGGCTGTTGGCAAGGGAACCTCCAGGGCTGATTGAGGAGATGAGCAGGAGGATGCTCAACTGGTTTTCTGGAAAGGTTGCTTTGTCTTGGGAGCCAGAGTAATTTGGGAGGAGAGAGGGTGGCATTTGCAGTCAATTCCACTAATCAGGCCTCCTCCTGGGGAGCAGAGGGAGTGGAAAGTGGGGCTGGCTGTGCAGAGGACACTCTGGTGCGGCCACTTCATTAGTTTGCCTCTCTTGGGAGAGCACTGGAAAGGCTCTCTGCCTTAGTTTTGTCTCCAGGATGAGTCATTGTTTGCTCAAATCCTTGCCTGTCTAACAGCAGTCGAGATTGCATCCTGGTTGGGGTGTTGGGGCTGTCCTGACAAGCATGTCTGTTCCTGTGACACCCATTGTTGGGAAGTGGGGATCAAGTTGCTACCATGTTGCTGACCTGAATGCCTTGGCAAGGGCCCCATTAGGGATCGGTAGTGAGGGGCTCCCGGCTGAGAGGAAGCTGCAGTACCCGCGACTGAGTCCCATTGATAGTGGACTGGGGAGGGTCTGCATCTGTATAAAGAGGGGGAGGATCTATATGTCAGAGGTGTTTGAACCGGCAGGTGGAAATATCTTCTGAGTGCTGACAGCTGGACTGGAAACAGGTTTAAATGTTCTGTGCTCTTGGGAGCACTCTGGGGGAAGAATACCCAATCAACCTCCTTCACAAAGGGCTTCTGACTTGCCTTATGGGAACATGTGTCAGTTTCAGTGGCCACTAGTTATCCTGTCCTACAGGACAGCAGTAATGATGGGTGGTGGCAGAAACACAGGGAGGAAAATAAAGCAAGAGAGAGAGAGCCTGAATAATAGGAGACAAAACAGAAGGAGACAGAGTCATGGAGAGATAGACGGCAGACAGAAAGACATGGAGCAGGTGAAACTATGGGGAAAGGAATAATAAATAGTGCCCCCATGCCCGTGGTGGAAGTTTCTAGGGAGGTTCCTACCTGCAGGAGACAGATATGGTGGCTGGGGCAGTGGGGGCTCTGCTCCCATCGCAGAGTGCCTACACCTGCCACTCTCTTCCCAGTGGAACAGAGAGACTGGAGCTGAGTCTGGGCCTCTGTTCCCTGGTGCCTGGGACCCAGCCCTCACAGCGAGCTCACTGGCCAAGGATCAGCCATTGTGATCCACATTATTACTTTCATTTATTGAGTGCTTACTATGGACCATAAAGTCATTTTCACAGTTCTCACAACAAGGATGTATTTTTGCTATTATCCCATTTTGCAGATGAGAAAACTGAGCCTTTGAGAGTTCAAGTAACCTGCCTATAAGTAGCAAAGCCCATCTGGCAACAAAATGTATCTTCTTTACTCTTTTGTTCTTCACCACTCATCAAATACCTTGTGTGGGCACTGTCCAAGGACTTCTGGCCTTGACCATATCACTCTGGCGGTCAGCCTGGATTTACTTCTTGATTTTCCATCTTGCTGATTCTTTACTTTCTGTCTTGTCACTTTCCACCTTCGCAGACCATAGACTGTGGCTCTGTGTCCTGGGGTTGGCTTTTCCAGATAGAGATGACCCAGGAGTCTCTGCTCCTTCATTTCCAATTACATGCTCAAGGGGCCTGAGCTCTGCATTGAGGAGTGACCCTTAGGCAGGGAGAAGTCAGGTCCTGCTGGGCATGGAGATGGGAGCAGAAGTCAGGCCACAGGAAAGCAAGAGTCAGAAGCACTTCTCAGGGCTTTGTAGGAAGGACTCAGGCCTGGGCCCTGTCTCCCAGGTCTCACTGGAGAAGGAAGGACCTTGAGCTGGAGAAGAAAACTGAGGTGCAGAAAGACCCTTCTATGCACTAACCTGCCTTTTCCATTCTGTCACAGAACTGATTAAACTGCATTGTCATTGTGTAGCGGTTAAAAAGTCAGGCCCTATGTTCTAATTGGTTTGGCTTAGTGTATAGAGCATCAGCCTACGGACTCAAGGGTCCCAGGTTTGATTCCAGTCAAGGGCATGTACCTTGGTTGCAGGCACATCCCCAGTGGGGAGTGTGCAGGAGGCAGCTGATCAATGTTTCTCTCTCATTGATGTTTCTAACTCTCTATCCCTCTCCCTTCCTCTCTGTAAAAAATCAATAAGATATACTTTAAAAAAACAAATAAGTCAGGCCCTAGAGTCAGGATGCTTGGGTTCGAATCCTGGATCCTCCTCTTGCTAGCTGTGTGACCAGGTAATAATAACACCCACTTTATAGGGTTCTTTAGAAGATTAAATGAGATATTGACTACAGAGGGACTCAACACAGACTTGATACTTAGTAAGAATTCATCAAATATTAGTGGTAATTATCATAAACTTATTTGTCCTCACTTATACAGATAAGGAATACATATAAAATTATATGTATGTAAACGTATATATAGTTTCCAAAACATATATACATGCACTTTGAATAATTATAAAGGCAATGTTCATTAAAATAGATTTCATTTGCCTGGCTGGCATGACTCAGTGGTTGATCATCAACCTATGAACCAGGAGGTCATGATTCCATTCCCAGTCAGGGCACATGCCTGGGTTGCCAGCTTGATCCCCAGTAGGGGACGTGCAGGAGGCAGCCAGTCTATGATTCTCTCATATCATTGATGTTTCTCTGTCTCCCTTTCTCTTTCTGAAATCAATAAAAATATATTTAAATAAAATAAAATAGATTTTATTTTCAAAATTGAGCTATCAGTTATTAAAATGTATATACATGTTTTAGGATATATATATCCTATATAATAAAGAGCTAATATGCAAATGGTTGTCATGCCCTAGCACCCTCTCGCCCAGCTGGGGGACCTGAGGCTGTGCCCCCTGCCCTGTGGGGCTTGACGGGTGTGGGGCTGGCCAGGTCTGGGTCTGGTGTGGTTTTGAGGCACACATGGGTGGGCGGGAACTTGACTGGGTCCCGTGGCATGCCCCAGACTCTGACAGGAGGGAGATTTTCACATACATTTTACTAATTTTCTTTCATCTCTGACACTTCTATTGTAGAGAAAGGGCAAATAGCAATATTAAAATATTTCCTCTAATTAATTCCCTTTTAATGTGCATGAATTTTGTGCATTGGGCCACTAGTACATATTGTAGTTGTATCCACAGGAAAAAAAGCACATATTCTGGAAAACAGTGGGTGTTCGTACATATTTGTTGAATGAATGAATGAGAGTCTCACCATGCCCACAACTATTATTCCTTCCTTCCTGGGGCCAAGTCTGAAGATCAGAATCCTCATGCAGGTGAGTGCTAGGGGGGAGCAGGAGGACTCTACCTTGGAAGAAGGTTCTCATGAGGAGAATCCTGGGAAATAAGCTTCCCCTCAATACATGAAGGATCAGTACTGCCCAGAGTGACTATGGGTGTCCAGAGTGACCAGCCTCATGAGGAAGGGAGAGAATGCTCTAGAGTTGATGAGGACGATTGGGATATACCTTCCCAGTTCAGCTTTTTTCAAGCTAGGAATTTCTCTCACCTGCCCTCCCATGTAGGGCTAACCTGAATGAACTGTGTGTGGGAAGTCAAAAAACTACGGTCACCCTCAGCCTTAGCCCTGCAGAGCCTTGTCAGGAGCTGTCCCTGGTGCTGACCTCCCAGCCCCACCTTGGTCCTGGCAAAGAGGCTGTGGTCCAGACTGTTCTGTCGGCCCTTCCAAGGCCCCTGTTGGCTTGGCAAAGTCTTTAGGCTCCATTTAGGCCAAACCATGGCATGTATGTCTGACACTTGTCTAGTAGCCTATCTGGTCTCATCTCCTGCTTGAGACATCACAAATCTGCCACAGGCTGACTCGGCAGATGCAAACCCCGCCCGTGGGGAAGGTGTTGGGTGATAAAGGGAAAACACACTGGTTCTCCTCTATCCTCTCCTCTCAGTACTTCATTTCTGGCACCAGATGTGGCGGTTTTTTCCCCCTGCACCAAGCAGTTCTCCAGGCTTCTGAGGACATTGACTGGATGCCCTGCAATTTAACCCAATACTGAGACTGCCTGCATGGATTTAGCATGAGATTCTACAAATTAAGGGCTCAGTCCCCAAAGATTGCCCTACTTCAGATGCCAATCACAAGGAGTGGGTCCCTAGGTTACCCACACTCATGTTTGATTTGCCTATAAACTGGGAGTTCCCACAACCCCTCTTCAGTTTGATAATTTTTCTATAACAATTCACACAACTCAAAGAAACACTTATGCTTACTGGCTTATTACAAAATAAAGGCTAGAGGTGAACAGCCAGATGAAAAGGAACAGAAAGTAAGGTCTTGGAGGATCACCAGGGCAGGAGCGTCTGTCCTGTGTAGTTGGGGCAACCACCCTCTGGCACATGGATGTGTTTGTGAACCTAAGAGTTCTCTGAATCCCATATTTTAGGGATTTTATGGAGGCTTCATCACAAAGACATGATTATTAACACTCTAGCCCCTCTTCCTCTCAGGAGGATAGGAGACAGGACTGAAATCTCCAAGCTTCTACTCACAGCTTGGTCTTTCTGGTGGCTAGCCCTCCTCCAGGAGCCCACCCAGAATCACTTTATTGGAACAAAAGACACTCCTGTCCCCCAGGAAATTCCTAAGGATTTAGGAGTGCTGTGTGAGATGCTCCTATTGCCACTATAACTGAATCCATTACAAGGATGTTGTGAATTCTGTGTCAAGGACCAGGGTCAATGATCAAATATTAGCAGGACTAGCCCTGACCATTTTGGCTCAGTGGCTAGAACATTGGCCTACGGACTGAAGGGTCCCGGGTTCGATTCCGGTCAAGGACATGTACCTTGGTTATGGGCACATCCCCAGTGGGAGGTGTGCAGGAGGCAGCTGATTGATATTTTTCTCTCATCGATGTTTCTAACTCTCTATCCCTCTCCTTTCCTCTCTGTAAAAAATCAATAAAATATATTTTTAAAAAATAAATAAATATTAGCAGGAGCTGGGGGCAGAGATGAATGTAATGTTTCTTATTGTGTCACAGGTGACCCCTCAGGACAAAAGATAGGTTGCATTAGTGCGCAGCTGGCTTGTCCTGCACCCTTAGCTGAGCCTCTCACTGGCCAGCATGCCAGTGGCTCACAGTCTCTTGGGACATGGGACGTATTTCTCTTCCAAAGCAAAACTCATGTTTCGGGTGGAGCTGAGGAGTGCTGTCCCAGCACGAGGCTTCCCCAGCTAATAGAGCGGCATGAAGGCTGATCCTAGGAGGGCAGATTCATCATTTCTGCCCCAAGTCACCATCGTGGCCAGATTTATGGTGGCAGGAGCATGGGAGCCCCCGACTTTATGGTCTTGTAAATTACAGAGCTGCTTGTGCAAGAGGCAGGCTGGGCTGTAAATCATGTGTAATTGCTTGTAAATTGGGAAACAAATGGTATTTTTGCTTAAATTACCCTCTTTGCACTGTTTCTTAGGGCATTGCCGTTTCACAGAGGACCTTTAACCTCCCGGGACCAAAATTCCCTTTGGGACTCAAACATAGTAGAGTCTCTCAGAGCTGCGTCCCAGCAGGTCTGGAGGCCTTTTGGTCAAATGGAGAAGCATTGACTGCAGTTGTCATAAATTCCTCTCTTAGACAGGCTTAATCCCATTCTCCCGGGACTTCCCTCCCCCCTCCCTCCACTTTGAATTAACCCAAGGGTCTCATCTGGCCTCTGGCTGCGGCCAGTCCTCTGCAAGGCTCTGGGAAGACCAGCCCACATGAGCTTCAGAGAATCCAATTTTATCCCTCCTTTCCTCCCACGCAAAGGCAGTGACTCACTGTATGCTGGTAAGCACTGCCTCTGTGTTCAAATGCTATTTGCTGGCTTCTTCTCATCTTTTCCCATTTCAATGAAATTACATTTAATCTTTTTGTCTGCCTTGGTCAACTTTAAAGAGTCATTAAATTTGCTGATAGGCAGCCTGGTAAACTTTAATTGAATCACAGGCTCCCAGAAGGCTCAGCCTTCAGGGGACCTTGGGGACCACATAATTCAGCTCCTTCAGTTGGCAGACGAGGAACAGAAATCTGGGGTTGTTAAGTGACTTGCCCAAGGTCATACTCTGAAGGAGAGCAGCTCCGGGGTGAGAGCTGAGCCTCCTTTCTCGAATGCTGCATGCTTTCCGCTCCGCTGTGCCCGCCCTCAGGTTTAGCTGTCACTCATGCAGCTCTGCTGTGCGATCAACCTTAACGAGATGGGCAGCATCTGCTTTTTAATTGGGAGAATTAGCGGCATTTCAAAACCTTCCCTAGGAAACTGAGTCAGCTGATGGGGCTTGGGCTGTGAGGGTGGCACCTGGCAGCTATGAGGTCTTCCTTAGGGGCTCTGGCATAGGACTTTTGTCAGATCCTTTCCGGGCTCCACTTTTCAAAGTGGCATTTGAGGCTTCCGTTTGACACTGGTTGTGACCACACAGATCATATCACATGGGGTAGCTTTGGGGGTGGGAGGGGGTAGTGGAAAGGACGCAAATAGAGCTGGATCCCAGCTCTGCCGCTGCTCACTATGTGTGGTCTTGGCCCAGTTGCCTCACTGAGCCTCAGTCTCTTTGTCTATCATATGGCACCGGGCACTTTCCTGTGCAGGTTTCCTGCGAAGACTATCATGCAGGAAGCATGAGGAAACGTCTAGGCCAGAGCCTGGCGCATGGAGAGCCTGCATCCATGCTGATTGTGTCAGAAGGGCAGAGATGCGGGACTTCGGACTTTAAGCGACCTGACCTTGTCTGTGGCTGACCTACATGTAAGGAGAGGGAGAGAGGTCACTTGTGGAGGCCATCCCTGGTCACACGAGTCCGATGTCCTGTCCTCACCAGCTGTGCTAGCTGAGGCTGCCAGCATGAAGCTCAAAGGCACATTCCATAGGGAGGTCACCTGAGCCCTGACAACTTCTGAGCCCTCAGCCAGCATCTCTCTGGGCAAGTCAAAGGGGGACACCGTCTAGGGAAGGACACCGTCTGGGGAAGGACTTCAGGACTGTCCAGAGGGCAGAGGCACAGCTGCCCCACACACCTGTTGCATCTGCTCCAGGACTCACAGCTGGCTCCCTTCCTGCTCAGGACAGGCCCATGGCATTCCAGGACCGCCTGCCCCAGCATGCTTTGTCCGAGGGGGCCTCCAGGACTAGGTGGTTCAAAGAGAATGGTGGTAGGCCTCTCCTTGGGAGGAGAAGGCTTCCAGCTCTAAACACTGTCCTCTCACTCTCACCAGCTAATTCTTTGTCCCTAGAGCACCCTCTCACTCTTCTTTATTAATCACAGGACATTGAAATTAAAAGCAGCCCTGACTGGTTTGGCTCAGTGGATAGGGAGTCGGCCTGTGGACTGAAGGGTCCCAGGTTCAATTCCCGTCAAGGGCATGTACCTTGGTGGCGGGCGCGTTCCCACTGGGGGGTGTGCAGGAGGCAGCTGATTATGTTTCTCTCTCATTGATGTTTCTGGCTCTCTGTCCCTCTCCTTTCCTCTCTGTAAAAAATCAATAAAATATATTAAAAAAAAAAAAAAAAAAGCAGAGATTGAAACCCCAGCTCCACCGCTCCCCGCTGTGCAACTTTGGGCAAGTTCCTGAACCTCTCTGAGCCTCCAATGTTTGAAAGGGGTGAATAACAGTAGACAGCTCGGAGTTGCTGTGTGGACCTGGGGAGATAATGAGAAAGAGCATAGCATGGTGCCTGCGCCCTGGAGGCATGCTTCAATGCTGCGGTTTTTCATGCAATCCCCACGCCTCCTGTGGCCACACACAAGCCATCTGGAAGTGTGACGGGTGTGACTTGCGTGTTCGGCCCGGCGTCCTGAGTGTCCTGGTCTCGGGAGACTGAGCAGGATTGTTTATTCCTGGAGCAGTTTTCTCCGCCACCCGCCTCCCCCAGACATACTTAAGGAGCCAAGCGGGCAGGAGAGCTGCCAGCCCGATGGAGTGGAAGGCTGGGTGAGCTCCTGTGGACAGACAGATGGAGCAGAGAACACTGGGCACCAGCTTCCTGCCCAGCGCCCTGACCCCAGGCTTGGCCTGGCCTGGCCTGGATGGAGCCCCTCCTCCCATCCCCCTCCTGCTTCCCTTTCCTCCCTGATGCTGGTTCTGTCCCGCTCCATCCTTCCTATCCCTGCCGTTGCCCCTCCTCATCTCTGCTCACCCCTGACCATTTTGGGCTGTTCATCTCTCTAACTTTTTGTTTGTTCTGCCTCCTTTTCTTATCCATGCATGTTGGTCTCTCTCCATCTGGTTTGGCCTCTCTCGTTGCCTCTCCATTTCCCTCTCTCTCCCTGATCTATGCACTCCCGTCTCTGTCTCTTAGCCTCTCTGTCTCTCTGAGTGTGTGTCTCTTACCCTTTGATTGTCTTGTTCATTCTTTTCCTTTCTCTCTGTCTTTCTCTCGAATTTATTCGTATGCCCTCCTTTCTTCCCCCACCCATTCCTCTGCACGAACTCCTTCTCCAGCCACCCTGCTCCCCAGGGTTAATCGGTCTCCACTGTAGGTGTGTGGGCTCTGCTCAGGACTCCCCAGGTCTCCGAGACCTGCTGGGTTGCGTGGCTGTCTCTCCTCCTCTGCCCCTTCCACCAGAACCCAGAAGCATCATTTGCATTCTTGAAAAGTGGGGCTGGGGCTGGGTCTCACCTCTTGGGAGCTGGGCCTGGAGGGAGACCTTTGAAGCTGAGAGTGGAAGGAAGCGACAGAGGCCTGAGCCCAGGACCTCTGCAGCCCTTTGCTGTGCACAGACAGAGCTTCCATTCAGTGGGGGTTAAGCCCGTTGTGTGCCCAGGACAGTGGGCGATACGCAAGCAGTGGGAGAGGCCTGCTTGCTAGGATCTTCCTGTCTAGTTGTGAGGCTAATACCTGTACACTTGTTCAGAGCCAGGTGATTAGAGAGCAACAGCCATTAGCTATGGTGCTGGGAGTATCTTCCCCCCAAAACCTGGGTCCTGTGTCCTCCATCTGCTTCCCAGGGCACCTGTCTCAGGCTCTCAGACCAGTTGCCACAGTATTGAAATCACCTGATGGGTTTCTCTGTCCTCCATCAGGCTGAGAGCTGCCCAAGAGCGAGGACAGTTGCCCACCTGGTCCCTGCCGAGTCCCGGCGCCTAGCACAGTGCCTGGCACAGGGGAAGGGCACATTCTGGGCTTTCCCTAAGAGATGGTGGGAAATGAGGAGATGGGACTTGAATTACAGCAGAACAATCTTGACGCAAGGGTCTTGGCATCCTTTGGCGAAATGGTTTTGTCCAGCACATCCCAGCTCCGCCACCTTGAGGCATTAGCGTCGGAGCTGGCAGGACCTGAGCGATCACATTGTGCAGCCCTTCCAGTTTACAGACAGCTCCTGGAGCCCACACCGAGCCTGGCCTGCCTTGGGAGGGGTGGGGGGAGGGTTCCCTCGGACCTCTGCCTGGTGCCGGTGGCTGCTTTCTTGAAGGTGCCAGCTCTCTGGGTGCCTGTTGCTGTCTTTGTCTCTGCCCCCGCTGTCTCTCTGTCTGCCACGGTACTCGTCCTCTTCTTTTTTTTTTCTCTTTTCTTTTTTCCTCTCTGATGGGATAATTATGCTAATCAGCCTGTCAGAACAAAGATAATTTGTAGTGGGCTATTTCAGACTTAGGAATTCAGGCCGAGACCCTTTTCCTGCTTGCCTCTGCCTGTCCCTGAACCCCCAGCCCAGGCAGGTCTGTTGAGGGAAGGGTGGTGGATGCTCAGGAGCAGGGAAGGATGAGGGTCTTGTGAGTGTGCAGGCACATTGCACAGGGCGAGCTCTAAGTACAGGTACACTCCATGCCAAATGCCTGCAGAAACAGCGGGACACACGGGGTAGTCAGAGCTGCCATTCCTACACCTGAGAGCTCAGGGCTGGTCATCTCTGTGTGTCCGGCTCCTGCTGAGGGGTGACTGTTGACCTGCCCCAGTGCTGCTATGGGAGTGGCATGTGCATGGCTGTTCCCTGGCAAAGGCCAAGTCAGCATCCCTTCTTCCCTGGGGGTTGGTACCCACCTACACCCCAGCTCCGCAGTGGGTCCTGGGCTGGAAGGAGTTTGGGGTGCTCACTCCCTGGACATAGCTGGTCCCCACTGGATGGGGGAATTAGAGTCTGGCGTACAGGCAGTAGGGGTGGCCAAGCAGTGCCAGAGGGTCTCCAGGAGTAAAGGGAATGATTTCCGGAGAGCCTGGCTAAGCTAAAAAAACAGAAGTCAAATGGGAAGTACTCTAGGGCTGAATGTGGGATTCTGGACCACCCTGCCTGCCAGACTGGTTGGACCCAGAGCCCCTGAGGCCATTCCTCAGCCAGCCAGGCCATCTTCACACATCTCACTTTAGTCCTCAGGGTCCCTCTCTTTCTCCAGTGGCCCCCAGTCCCCTCACCTGCCTCCTACTTCATTGGCTCAGCAGTGTTTTCGAGCATCAGGCAGGTGCCAAGCCCTGTGTTCGGCACTGGAGTTACGCACAGGGTTTCCATCAGGCGTCCTCCTACTTGCACTCCGGGCCCACTCCAGCTCCAGCACTGGGGTCTTGCCTCTTGAACCCTCATGGGTGCTGGGCCTCACCCAGAGTAATACAGATGAGTCCACTAGACCTCAGTGAAAATGATGGATGAATGAATGCACGATTCAGTGAATAGCGGAGACTGAGTGTTATCTCTAAGAGAGGGGATCCAAAGCTTAAACACATTTTATTTCAGAAAATTGTGAAATATGCCAAAGCAGAGACCAGACCAGCAAGCCCTTGTGCCTCATCACCCCGTTGCCATCAGTTGTCAGCTCATGGCCGTCTTGTGGGCTGCATCCCCGCCTTCTTCTGAGTGACAGGAGTGTTTGCAGGAGCGTTTGCTCTCACCTGCCCAGAGGTGCTGGGCTCAGGGTCAGGCTCTTTTAGGAATCTTTCAAGACCTTACCAGGATGGGCCATGGGGTGCATGATGCGCTGGTCGCAGGAGCAGTATAGGGGTGGACGGGCCCTGGGCAGCCCTTTTCCTGGAGATGGAAGCCCGCCTGCTGGCCTTTCTCCCTCTCTCTGGTGTGACTGGAATGTCACCTTCCCAGTAAATCCTGGGGGTTTTACAATCAAGGATTTGAGTCACTTAAATGGCTGCTGGTGAGATGCTACACTGACTCATTTAATCTTCCCAAGTAACTTTCCTCCTGGGCTGTGCTTACGCAGCACCTCCACCCAGTCTCCAGCCACAGCGGCTGCCAGGCCCCACCAATCACACCACCTGCCTGCCTCCAGCCCCCTCTTCCCAGAGCCTCTTCCCTCCCTGATGCAGCCTTGGGATGGTTTGTCTGGAGAGAGAAGAGGTGAGATCAGAGCTCCTTGTGTCCCAGGCTGAGGGCTGAGGGCTGAGGGCTGAGACGAGTGAGCAGGATGACACTGCCCAGAAGCCTTTCACATGCCCCGCTGGCTGCCAAGGCAGCCTGGCAGCTGGGCATGGAGGTGACATCTAGACTCTGCTTCTCGGCACTGCCACCTATCAGTTCTGAGAATCCAGTCTAAATGATGGACCTCCGTCAAGTAGGCGTTAGCCTGGGCCCAGTCCGCTGGCCAGCAGAGAGAGGAGAGGAGGCAATGGGGGAGGGGAACCCTCATGCAGAAGGTCAGCACACACCATGGATGCGTGTGAGTGCCTTTGTGTACGTGTGCAAGGCGTGTCTGCGTGCATGTGTCTTTGGTATTCCACGTCTTGGTGTATTCGATGCATCCATGTCTATCCAGCATGTGACAGGGTGTCTGTGAGCTTCTGCTGTGTGTCCATGAGCATGTGGACAGCAGTGCATGAGGGTTTGTGTGCTCTGTGTACGTCTGGAGTATTTGAGCACGTGTGAGCTCTGTGTTTCTCTGGATATGCTTGTGTGTGCATGCGCCCTGCTTTTCCATGGATCTGGGTAGCGTATGTGTGTGAGAGCATGCATGTGCCTGGAGGTGTGTGAGCGTGTGTGCCATGTGTCTATACCTCTCTGTCTGGCTGACATGGGGTCTTGGATGACTCAGTGCCTGTTTCTGTGTATCGGTGCCATGCATGTGCTCATACCTCGGTCTATAGGCCTCTGTGCATCTGCCCATCACATGTGTGCTTGCCTACAGGAACACATATGCATATGTGTGCTTCTCAGGGTGCTTGGGGATGGGCAGTGTGAGGTCAGACCCAGCTCCCATGTCCCATGCCTGCCCCTTTCCATCCACTGACAGGGTTGGTGACAGCCCGGGCCAGACCCTGCCATTAGGCAGGTGGGCTCTCACGTTTATGCAACTGCTATTTCAGAAAGAGAAGCAACTGGCGGGTGGGCTGACCTGTTCCCCCGGCCTCAGGAAACCGGTGTACTCCAGACCCTTCCTGGAACCCCTCACTCCGCTGAGGCCTGTTTAGGGCTTCCAGGGCCCTCTGCCTGCTGCTGCCTGAAACACCACCACCCAGGATGCAGCTAGTTGGCCTTCTTAAGGAGTAGGCCTTGACCAGGTTGTTTCCCTGGCTGTCCCTTTCCAACGGGCCTGCGTGCGTGCACGTGCACATCTGTAGGCACTTGTGTGTAGAAGTGCCTTTGTGTGGCCCCAACTTGTGTAGACCTGTGTGCCTCTGCCAGGTTTTACTCATGATACGTACGTGTGTGTCCTTGTGTGTATACAGGTGTATACATGTGCCTCTGCATGCACGTGTGTGTGGACGTGTGTGTGCATGTATGTAGGTGTATGTGCACAGTCTGATGTGCACAGTCTCCCCAGCCTTCTTTCACTCATCTAATTAAGCCCTGGGGACCTGTGTGTGTGTGTACATGCATGTGACTGTGTGTGCACTGTCTCCCCAGCCTCCTTACACTAAGCAGGGTAAGCCTGGGACCCGTTTTTAGAACACAGACGTGCCCTCCCACCTGTTTTCCTGCCTCCAGCCTCAGCCCATCTCCTCACCCCAAACATCCTGGAGACCCACACACACTGCTCAGTGACGCCCCTCAAATCCTCCATGGCTCCCACTGCTCCCTCCAGGAGGACCACCTGCTGTATGCGAGCCTTCAGGGCAGGGCCCAGGCTCCCCCCTCACGGCCCCTTGGGCCTCTGCCTTTGTTGTGGCTTCCACAGCAGAAGGGCATCCTGAACGCTTCTTGAGCAAGTTCTCAGGCGTGTCCTCGGCCCTGGCAGATCCAGGCAGGAGCAGTCTCTGCCCTGCACCCCAGTCTGCTCAGGCTGGTGCTCTGGTGAGACCCCAGACCTGGGACCAGCCAGGCGAGGTCTTTATCCCGGCCTGGAGAAGCGCCTCCTGTCCCTGCTAGGGCCCCCTCCCAGGCATTCTCTCCTGCCTCTCTAGCTGAGGCTATGCCCTTCATCCTTCTCATGCCTCTGTGGTCACATCAGACTCACAGTCCTGGGAGGCCCCTTCCCTTCCTGGGACAGCAGGTTTCCTGAATCAGGGCTGGGCACAGCAGCCAACACAGAGTGAGAAGAGGGAGGCCAAGGTCAGTCTGCCTGACTGGCAGCACCCTGGGGAGACAGAGGCCCAGCTATGGCTTCCAATGTCCTCAGCACAGTCTTGGGGGTGAGGCCTCTTGCCTGTGATTATTTTCCCTCCTGCAGTGTACCTTATTCAACCTGTGTCAGCAGGAAGGTACGTAGTCTGCAGAGACCGGAAGCTCAGTGTGTGCGTGCTGAACACATGGATGGGTGCAGGGAAGGACTGTGGCAGGCATGCAGGCACCTCCTTCCCCTCCTCCCCGATGCAGGCCTGGGTCACCCTCCAAAGCCCCTCCAGAGGACACTGTGGACACGTGATTGATGATACTGACATCCACCTTGTACAGTATTGCTCATGCTGCCCCTCTGCCTGAGAGCTTTCCACAGTCACACATCTGGGCTCCTGCTCCATCTCCAGATCTTAGCTTTCAATGTCCCCTCCTTAAAGGAGCCTTCCATGAGCACCACGTGTGAGCTAGACTCCCCCACTCACCATTCTGTGTGATCGCACCTTGCCTTTTTCAGTTATAGCACTTACACAATTGAATATTCATTCACTACTTTTTTTATTATCTGTACACCTCACCAAGCCATGGGCTTCACGTCAGTTTATTCCCACTGGTTATCTATCCCAGTGCCTATCCCAGTGCCTGGTTGGCATGCAGTAGGTGCTCAGTAAGTGTATAAATGAATGAATGAGAGATGGCATTATGGAATTCATTTTCCAACCCTGTGAGAGATCCATTTGAGAGATGAGAAAACTGAGGTTCAGAGAGGCTCAGAAACTCACCAGTGGTCGCAGAGCTAATAAGAGGTGGAGTGAGGAACTCAACCCACGTTGGGTTGACCCCAAAGCCTCATCTCATTCAGTCATTTATTCGTTCATTCAGTGCCTGCTGTGCGCTGGGAACTAGGACATGGAAATGAGCTGTCAGACGCTGCTGGCCTATAGGAAGCTCTATAGGAGGTCATGGGAACCCGGAGGCTTCCTGGAGGAGGGCTCTTTGAGTAGGGTTTTGAGGGATGTGTAGGTTTTTGTCACTGTGTGGTACATATTACACAGCAGAAAGAGCAGGGGAGTTGGGAGGCCTGAGCTGCATCCCCTACTGCTCCCACCTCCCAGGATCTGGAAAGTCACCTGCTTCTACACCTGTTAGCAGTGCCTTTGGTCCTGATGGTGTGTGGGGTGAAAGTGGCTAATTGGCGGGGGCATCCATTTCCCTTTGGTGAGAGAGAGAGAGAGAGAGAGAGAGAGAGAGAGAGAGAGAGAGAGAACCTTCCAAAGGTCCTAGAGGGGCTGTTGGGCAGGGTGGGAGATGGTGGAGCAGCCACACGTGGACACTGCCCTTCTACATCCCTGCCTCTTGTCCCTCACTGCCCTCTCCTCCCTCTCTCATGCCTCCCAGTTCTATTCCCTTCTCTCCTTCAGCCCGTCATTCTCCTCCTTCTTCTCCCTCTCTTTTTTTCTCCTCTTCTTCCTCCCCCTTCATTGCCTCCTCCCCCTTCCTCTCCTCCTGCCCTGCCCAAGGGGGGAGAGCACAAAGGGTAGTCAAAGCTAATTTAGGTTCAAGTAGCTGGTCACCTAGAAACAAGGCCAGTCCCTGGGCACGGGGCCTCAGCCGTGGCCTCATTAATCTGCACGAGCCCGGCCTTGGCGGTACCGACAGAAGTAGGACAGGAGCCACGCGGCATGGAGAGGCGGCCTTGGGCTCGGGCCACCTGGCCCCCAGCAGTCACATGGCCACCCCCAGGTGTGCAATGGGAAGAAGGCAGAGGAGAAGGAGGAGAAATGAGGACCCCGGGCTGTCTGCTGTCCCTTGCTCCCTGTGTCCTTGCTCTCAGACCAAGGACCCCTGGGTATCTGCTGTCCCTCTCTCACATATGTCCTTGATCTTGGTCCACTCTTCCTCACTCTGAAGGCAGGGCTGTGCTGGGCCCTCCAGGGGGGCTGTGGAGCTCATGGTCACCTGCCCCAGCCTCTGCTTGCATACCCTGACCCTCAGAGGATGCCTATGCCCTGCCTCAGAGCTGGGTGACTCGGAGCAGCCTGGCCTCCTGGCCCAGGTAGCGCCCGCCACAGCGTCACCTCTTCCCAGGTGCACACTCCACACCTTCTCCTTTCGTGGATGCTCTGGGAAATATCTTATTTGGATCTGAGTAAGTCCCGCCTTGGCTAACCTTTAGAAAAACTTTTGACCCAGCCTACAGCCATGTCTCCCAGACTTTACCTGCACTCTCCCTGTAGCATCCTAGGCCCCCAATGTCCCAAGGGGTCAGTGTGTTATTGGTAGGTGAGAGCGCATGACCACTCATGAGATCAGCTCCCACAAATGATGACCCCCCTCCAAATTCACACTTCTGTTCTCCAGCAAGGGAAACACTGCGTTCCCATCCAGACGGTGATGCTAAGTGAAGTCCGTCAGATGGGGAAAGCCAAGAACCATATTATTTCATTCATAGGTGGGATATTAAACCAAAAAAACAAGTAAACAAGCAAGACAAAAAATAAACAAAAACCCATATACACTGACAGCAGTATGGTGGTCATCAGAGGGAAAGGGGCGTGGGGGGGCAGGTAGCAAAGGGTTAAGGGAGTCAAATATATGATGACAGAAAAAGATTTGACTCTGGATAGTGGCACACAGTGCAATATACAGATGATGTATTCTAGCTTTGTATACTGGAAACATATAATTTTATTAACCAATGTCATCCCAATAAATTTAATCAAAAAAATTTAAAAGATTCCCTACAAACAAACAAATCTTCTTGCCTTTACCAGAGAAAACTGGGCATTGGCATGAAGGCTGCCAACCAGGCCACCGGCTTTGTCATCCCTGGCTTTGTTCTGTGCTGCCCACCGGTTGCCCAGCCAAAGACTGACTCAGCAAAGCCCAGAAAGAGGTTGCCAAGTCCATGCTAGCTTTGTCTTCCCCCAGTCTGGTCTGTCAGGGAGTGTGGGAGACGTGTTTAAATACTGGCTACAGCCTAACTGCCCAGCTGTTAAGATTTTTCAAGAAAATCGTGGAGTACCCACATTTTTTAATAGAAAAAAAATGGTTTATTTTTATTGGAAAACATTGTTTTACAAATGGAGAAAAGATGGGAAGGACCTGTACCAAAATATAAACATGATTTCTCTGGATGATGCTGATTTTTTCCTTTATATTATTTAGTAGTTGTGTGTTTTGTAAGCCAGAATGAGTATATTTAAAGATCAGAGTTGGAATGCCAATGTGATCAAGTCTCAGCTGTGCTATCTTTAGCCAGCCAGTTCTCCTTTCAGAGTTCCAGCTTTTATGCCACTAGGGCTTGAGTAATAAGAATTATTTTATAGCATTGTTCTGAGAAAGAAAATGAGATTGTGTGTGTGTGTGTGTGTGTGTGTGTGTGTGAGTGTGTGAAGCAAGAGCTCATACACATGTGTGTATGTGTGTGTGTGTGAAGCAAGAACTCATACACATTTAGAGCAACTCCGGTATCATGAGCACACTTCATTGTCAGGTGACCTGGATTCGAACCTTGACTCTGCTACTTACCAGCTGTGTGACTTGGGGAAAGTTGCTTAACCACTCTGAGCCTGTTTCTTGTCTGTCAAATGAGGTCTGGGGCATGCTTCATGTTGCTGGCTGAGCCTTTCCCTCGGTCCCACCCTCATCCCTCTGGTGAATCCGTCTGTGGGCCCATTTCTGCCTCCCCACAGACCTTGTAGGGCCTTCCTTCAATCTGAGCTGCCCAGCAGTGACCTTGACTATCTTCCTCATGGAGACTCCAGAGCTGCCCTCTATATCCTGGTCCCTGAGCATCTTCCAGCTCAGGATGTGGCCATCTCAGCTGTGGCAGGAAGGGGCAATACTCCCATCCTACCCGTGGTCAATATTGGCTGTGTCTTTAGAATGGCCCACATGTCCATCTGATGGGCAGTGGGCTGCAGGACTGGAGACAAAGAGGCTGGGTGCCCCTTCCCCAGGGCTGTGACAAGTTGGCGGAGGGCCCAGCTGCTCTCCGAAGCTGAGCTGGGCTCCTGCGCTGGGCCTTGCTGGCGACAACAGGCAGGAGCTACATGCACAGATGGCCCTCCATGCGCTCATAATTTGCCAGAATAAATAGTTATTATTAATCTCCCTTGTGCTTTCCTTGTTCCCCTTCCTCTCCCATTTGCTGCTCGTCCCAGGCGATCGTGAGGCACTTGAAGGCAGGGGCTGGCTTTTATTTATCTTGCTGCCCCAGTGCCTGGTTCAGGACCTAGCACATAGTAGGTGTACTCTCAGCATGAAACCAAGCATATAGTTGCCCCCTTTCCCAACATAGGATCTCATCCAAAAGAGATATATACACAGTCGAGTTTCAGCCATCTCAGGTTGGCACATAGTAGGTGTTTGTTCAGCTTGGAGCCTGGCGAAAAGTAAGGCCTCTCCCAATATAGGTCCTGGCACACAGTGGAATTCATCCATCCTGGTGTTTGGCACACAGCAGGGCTTCAGCTAACCCAGAGTTTGGCTGGGAGTAGGTAAGTTTCAGAAAAATATTTTCTGAACAAGTTCTCATTCTCTCTGCTGTACTCAAGAAATATTTGCTGAGTGCCTAATATGTACCCAGTTTTGTAGCAGGTACTGTGTGGTGGAGTGGAGTAAGACATAGACCTTCCATTCTTTTTTAAAAAGCCTACATTAAATACCAGCCCTTTACAAACCCCTCATCACAAGGCTGCCTGAGGTAGGTATAAGGAGGGCAGCTGCCTGGAGGAGGAGGGCCTGGAGGTGGGTAAGTTTCCCATTTCAGCTAAAGTGCAAAGGCGAGTGATGGAGTGCATGGGACCCATTAGGACAGCGGTGACGTGTCACTGGTCACTGAGTGCGAACTGGGGTCGCAGGGCAGCCATTCATTTACTCAACAAGTATCAAGTGCCCATGATTCTGCTGGCCCTGCTCTGAGCCCTGACCACACAGCTCTGGATAAAACTATCGCTGGCTTCCGGGGGACAGGAGGGTGGAAAGTCCAGCGTGTTAGATGTCAGCTGGTGACGGTGCTTTAAGGAAACATAAAGGAGGGTGAGCAGGTAAAGGAGACCAGGGCAGGTGAGCCCTTTCGAAGGCGTGATATGGTGTGACATGATGGCATTTGAGCTGAAACTTGAATTCAGGAAGGGAAAGAGTGTGTGGTTACAGAAAAAGAACCTGGCAGGCAGAGAAAGGGTAGGTGGGGGAGGGGGCGGGGACCAGATTGCCAAGGGGCTTGAACGCCAGGGTGAAGAATTTGGACTTGATTCTGTAGGTGATGGCAGCCTCTCAAGTCCTTTGAGTGGAGGCAGAGCATGACCAGAGTCTTGGGAAGAAGAACTGGCCAGAACTGGAGGCGGAGGCCATGGTCCAGCTGGGCAGTGACAGTGATGACGATGACAGGGCCTGGACTCAGTAGTGGTGGGGAAGGGGGAAGAGGACGGCCAGATGCTATTTATTTATTTATTTATTTATTTATTTATTTATTTAACCGGTGGAACTGACTTGTCTGAGGTTGAGGGAAGAGCATGGGTGAGGGTGAACGTGTTGCAGAAAGACCAAAAAACTAAGCGATGCTTTGAAGAGGTGGAGAAATCACAGCTTTAATAACACACGCGGACTCAGGGATTAATCCAAATCAGAGTGGGGGTAGCATTCGAGAACCTTGCTTTATAAGTGCCCCTCGAGCTCATTGATTTGCAAATATATTCCCTCCCCCCAAGGCCCTGAAGGAAGAATTCTTTTCATCTAC